>JAQQAC010013566.1:7807650-7834197 GCA_029783875.1 Phataginus tricuspis | reverse complement strand
TTATTTTTCCTTTCTCATTTCTTTTTCTGTTTATGTGTGTAGATTGTCTTTTTCTCTTAATAAGTCTGGCTAGGGGTTTATCTATTTTGTTTATTTTTTCAAAGAACCAGCTCTTGGTTTCATTGATTTTTTTCTATTGCTTTATTCTTCTCAATTTTATTTATTTCTTCTCTGATCTTTATTATGTCACTCCTTCTGGTGACTTTGGACCTCATTTGTTCTTCTTTTTCCAATTTCAATAATTGTGTCTTTAGACTATTCATTTGGGATTGTCCTTCCTTCTTTAAATAGGCATGGATTGCAATATACTTTCCTCTTAGAACTGCCTTTGCTGCATCCCACAAAAGTTGCGGCTTTGTGTTATTGTTATCATTAGTCTCCATATATTGTTTGATCTCTGTTTTAATTTGGTCATTTATCCATTGATTATTTAGGAACATGCTGTTAAGTCTCCATGTATTTGTGAGACTTTTTGTTTTCTTTCTAAAATTTAATTCTAGTTTTTTACCTTTATGATCTGAGAAGTTGGTTGGTAGAATTTCAATATTTTTTACTTTACTGAGATTCTTTTTGTGGCCTAGTATGTGGTCTATTCTGGAAAATGTTCCATGTGCACTTGAGAAGCATGTGTATCCTGTTGCTTTTGGGTGTAGAGTTCTGTAGATGTCTATTAGGTCCATCTGTTCTACTGTGTTGTTCAGTGCCTTTGTGTCTTTACATATTTTCTGTCTGGTTGATATGTCCTTTGGAGTGAGTGGTCTGTTGAAGTCACCTAAAATGAATGCATTGCTATCTATTTCCTCCTTTAATTCTGTTAGTATTTGTTTCACATATGCCGGCGCTCCTGTGTTGGGTGCATATATATTTATAATGGTTATATCCTTTTGTTCGAATGACCCCTTTATCATTATGTAATGTCCTTCTTTATCTCTTTCTACTTTCTTCATTTTGAAGTCTATTTTGTCTGATACAAGTACTGCAACACCTGCTTTTTTCTCCTTGTTGTTTGCATGAAATATCTTTTTCCATCCCTTCACTTTTAGTCTGTGCATATCTTTGGCTTTGAGGTGAGTTTCTTGTAGGCAGCATATAGATGGGTCATGCTTTTTTATCCATTTTGTTACTCTGTGTCTTTTCATTTGTGCATTCAGTCCATTTACATTTAGGGTGATTATCGATAGATATGTACTTATTGCCATTGCTGACTTTAGATTCGTGGTTACCAAAGGTTCAAGGGTTGCTTCTTTACTATCTAACAATCCAACTTAACTTTCTTGTTAAGTTATTGTAAACACAGTCTGATGTTTCTTTATTTCTCTCCCTTCTTATTCTTTCTTCTCCAATCTTTATATACTAGGTGTGTTATTCTTTGCCTTTAGTTAGTATTTGGATGGTCTGCTTTCTTTGCTATGATTTTATTTTCTCTGGTGACATCTTTTTAGTCTTAGGAGTGCTTCCCTCTAGAGCAATTCCTTTAAGATGTCCTGTAGAGGTGGTTTATGGGAGGCAAATTCTCAGCTTTCACTTGTCTGGAAATTGTTTAATCCTTCTGTCATATTTAAATGATAATCATGCTGGATACAATATTCTTGGTTCGAGGCTCTTCTGTTTCATTACGTTAAATATATCATGCCATTCTCTTCTGGCCTGTAAGGTTTCTGTTGAGAAGTCTGATGATAGTCTGATGGGTTTTCCTTTGTAGGTGATCTTTTTTCTCTCTCTGGCTGCCTTTAATACTCTGTCCTTATCTTTGATCTTTGCCATTTTAATTATTATGTGTCTTGGTGTTGTCTTCCTTGGGTCCCTTGTGTTAGGAGATCTGTGGGCTTCCGTGGACTGTGAGACTTCTTTCCCCAGCATGGGGACGTTTTCAGCAATTATGTCTTCAAAGACATTTTCTATCCCTTTTTCTCTCTCTCCTTCCTCTGGTACTCCTATAATGCGAATATTGTTCCATTTGGATTAGTCACACAGTTCTCTTAATATTCTTTCATTCCTAGAGATCCTTTTATCTCTCTCTGCCTCAGCTGCTCTGTATTCCTGTTCCCTGTTTCTATTGCATTAACAGTCTCTTGCATCTCATCCAGTCTGCTGCTAAGCCTATCGATAGCTTGTCTCATTTCTGAATTTTCTTTCCTGACTTCCCTCACTTCCTCCCTCAGCTCTTGCATATTTCTCTGTAGCTCCATCAGCATGGTTATGACTTTTATTCTGAATTCTTTTTCAGGAAGATTGTGCATTTCCATCCCTTCAGGTTCCCTCTCAGGTGTTGTCTGGGTCTGGGTGATCTTTGTCTGTACCATGTTCCTCTGTCTTTTCATTGCGATAGAAGTGGTTGCTGGTAGGTGCCACATATGTCAGCTGGGCTCTTTAAGACTGGAGTGGATTCTGTAAGGATGCTGTAGGTGGCGCTGTTGCTCCACTATTCCACAGCTGCGGCCGTGTGGCTCTTTGTAGCTCTGGCAGGGGCAGAAATGAATGGGAGGCTGTCACTCTCTGTGTAAAGTTTCAGCGTGGCTACCTTGTTTCAGTGTGGCTACCTTGTTTCAGTCGCCAGCCAAGGGGTCCAAAATTTCTCAGGACTCCCAGCCTGCTGTGCTGAGCATGCCGGTGTGATCGTGTTCCTTCACTGGGCCCCCGCCTCTCCAAGACCACTAAAAACAGCACGCGCTTCTCTCTTGTCCTGGGGCACTGACTGCACAGACCCAGGCACATTCCCAGCTCAAAACCTGCACCTTTTGCCTCTCCAATATCCGATGCACCATGCGATGTGTGTCAGGACTCCTGGCGCAGATCACCAGGGCTGGTTATTTCGCAGGGTATACTTCCACTCCCTCCCAGCTCTGAATCTTCTCCTCCCGCCTGTGCGCTGGGTGGGGGAGTGCTCGGGTCACCGGGTCGCAGCTCTGTATCTTACCTGCCTCACGGGGTGCCGAGTCCTCTCAGGTGCAGATGCAGGCTGTGCGCTGTCCTGTAAATTCTGGTCTCTCTTTTGGGAGTAGTTGTATTTGCTGTATTTTCATAGATTTATATAGTTTTGGGAGGAGATTTCCACCGCCCTGCTCACGCCGCCATCTTCCCGGAACTCTCTCAACACTTACAAAATGCATTTTTGAAAATATTAAAATTATTATGAGTCAGTAAAAGCATCTACATATAAGAAAATGACTCACGTTTAATATTGGGAACACATGATAACCCAGTAAATATCACATCCAATCTCTTCCTCTTTGATGACATGTGGATCCTAATAATTAAACTCTCAGAGTCCAAGTGGAAATTTATTGTAATTGATATGCAACAGAAAGTTTGAAATTATCAACCAATAACAAGAAGTAATCATGAAATGTGAGTTATAGAATTATAAAATGCTATGTAGTTAGAAAGTGATAGCAAGTTTTAGCTATGATTTAGAATACTCAGACTCCCCCTTGACTCCCTTTATTTAGATTAATCGAAAATAAATTGTTGGGGTCTAGTTAAACAAGAACAATAACTAATCATTACAATCAATGTGTTCCTTCAACTCCTTTTTACTTTACTGAAGACATAAAGTTTACTAAATTAAGCAAGTCATAATCAAATACAGTGAAAACTCCCTTAAATATATAAGAATGGACTTGAAAACCTCTGCAGGGGTTCAGAGAAAAATGAGTATGACAAAATCAGAGACATTCATTTATGTGTTACAGTTTTGCCTCAATTAAATTTGTTTTTTAGATTTTTATATATTCCTTATTTGATCTTTTAGATCAATGTATCTTGGCTAAGGTTTTTCTTTTCAAGATCAGTGTTTTGGGTTTATTTTTGGAAATTGATACAGAAAAACATCATTTTATACTATTTCAAGTTCTGTTGTCTTATGTTGATTGATAGAATCACGACTCAAAAACATTATTTATAACACAATTAAAGTGAAAATACTTGATATAAAAGATGATTAACTTGCATCTGAAAGATTTAAAGTTTTCTATGTAAGATACTCAGAACATGTTAATCCAGTTAAATTTGTTTTCAGGATTAAAAGCACACATATCAGTCTCACATTAAAAAAAACAGTTCCAAGAGCTGCAGAAATTTAAAAAAGTCCTACTTAGGATCCCATGTAATACTTTGTCAAAAACCATTTTATCAAAAAGAAAGTAGACCAGCAAACTGACATTTTAACTTGCCTCCTCTAAATATGCTCTGAAATTCATGTAAAATGCAACACAGTCATTTTTGGTTGGTTTGTTTAACTTACTAAGAGTTGTCAAAATCACAGCAGGGTAACATGACTCCTGTATTATGCTATCTTTTAAAAACTGAGTTTATGCCTAAAGCAATACAGTTAGTGAAGCATGTGCAAGTGTGAATGATGCATCTCATTAACAACATCATGATATTGTGGCCAAAAATAAGAATGCGCTTGAGATACCAACTGAATTCTCTTTATCATCAGCCACTTACATAACATGACCCTCTGGTGGTTTGTCACCATTTGGAAAACAACTCTGTAAAATGTCAATGTCACCAAACTATAACAGTGGTCTATAATTTTGAAAATAAGTTGGTACAATCAGCATATTTTCAAATATTAACTACATATTAAGGTATAAGGAATATAAGGAATAATTAAGCATTCAGAACATGATCCCTTATATCTTTACCTTCCTTTCCCAGTTGACATCTATTTGGAGTTTGTAGTTATAAAAGCTTACTTAAAACCCAAAGCATTCTTATGCATTCTACAGAGTTTTTAAATGAAGGATATTTTGAATGAGGTGGGAATTACATTTTTTTTCTCTTTATTGATTTCTAGAGGATATTCCAAAGTGAAGGGAAGCACTAGAGGGAGAAAGTACAAGAGCAGACACATTCTGGGAAGGCCAGAGAGGCCTGGCTGACAAATTACAATCATCTTGGATGACTAAGGCGGACATGACCAACGTTATGGGGGAAAAATCTTGGAAGAATTTTTAAAGAAATGAATCCAGTACACAGTAATTGAGATTTTGCTGAAGAGTCAGTATCTGAGGAGGTCTTCTAATACAAGGGTCCTTGACAGTACTGTATACAATACAGTTTTGTCTATAAAACCCTAGACTACAGAAAGAAAATTGCAGCAAACAGTGTAGACTACAATGTTCCAAGAAGAAAAGAGCAAAGACAAACGTCCCAGGAATGACTCATCAGTCACATTAACACGTAATGGCTACATGTTGTATTATAAAATGACCTACTGTCTTAGCTCAACCTGCCAAACTAAAATACCATAAATTAAATGGGTTAAGCAATAGACTTTATTTCCTCACAGTTCTGGAGGCTGGAAGTCTGAGATCAGGGTGCCAGCATGATTGGTTTCTGGTGAGGACTCTCTTCCTGACTTACAGATGGCTATTTCTTGCTGTGGCCTCACATGGCCTTTCCTCAGTGTGCGTATGTATGAAAAAAGAGAGAGCTATCTGTTCCTCTTCTTATAAGGTCACTAATCCCGTCATGAAAACCTCACCCTCATGACCTAATCTAATCCTAAATACCTCCCTAAGGCCACATCTCCAAACACCATCATAATGGGGGTTAGAGTTTCAACATATGAATTTTAGGGGAAAACAAATATTCTGTCCATATACCTACCTCTGTTTACTGAAAGTGGTGCTTATTGATTGAAACTAAATGAGTGAAACAAACACAGTAAAATATAATTCTTTCTAGTTTGTACTTTTTTTTTGTATTTTGAAAAGTAGCCCTTTCTTTTTTTTTATTTTGGTATCATTAATGTAAAATTACATGTGCAACATTATGGTTACTAGACTCCCCCTATTATCAAGTCCCCACCACATACCCCATAACAGTCACTGTCCATCAGCATAGTAAGATGCTATAGAATCACTGCTTGTCTTCTCTGTGCTATACTGCCTTCCCCGTGTCCCCCCCACATTATGTGTGCTAATCATAATGCCCCTTTTTCCCCCTTATCCCTTCCTTCCCACCCATCTTCCCCAGTCCCTTTCCTTTTGGTAACTGTTAGTCCATTCTTGGGTTCTGTGTTTTGTTTCTTCAGTTTTTTCTTTGTTCTTATACTCCACAGATGAGTGAAATCATTTGAAACTTGTCTTTCTCCACCTGGCTTATTTCACTGAGCATAATACCCTCTAGCTTCATCCATGTTGTTGTAAATGACAGGATTTGTTTTCTTCTTATGGCTGAATAATATTCCACTGTGTATATGTACCACATCTTCTTTATCCATCCATCTACTGATGGACACTTAGGTTGGTTCCATTTCTTGGCTATTGTAAATAGTGCTGCAATAAACATAGGGGTGCATATGTCTTTTTCAAACTGGGCTGCTGCATTCTTAGGGTAAATTCCTAGGAGTGGAATTCCTGGGTCAAATGGTATTTCTATTTTGAGTTTTTGAGGATCTTCCATACTGCTTTGCAAAATGGTTGAACTAATTTGCATTCCCACCAGCAGTGTAGGAGGGTTCCCCTCTCTCTGCATCCTTCCAGTTTGCATTTGATGCAAGCTATTTAAAACTTTTATTTGTCTACTGTTATTATAAAAATTATATCCATTTAAGAGAATTTTAGGATTCCAGATAAGAATCCCTACTTAAAGTAGAAATGTTTAATTGCATTAAATAGTAGTATTTAAATTTTTATTGCTAGTAATTCAATAGGGACCATTGTCAGGCATGTGTAATTGCACTAAACTGGTACATAGAAGCTAGATTACATCATATTTAAACAAATCTGCCTTTGAAAATACATGTTTTTCAAGAACATTTCTCTGAGTTCCATAATGCCTTTGTAGTAGACTTTCAAATTGTAATTTTTAAAGTCTTTAAGGAAGGCTATTTTTAAAGTGTATTGATGGCATGCTTAATTTGATCATGCCGATTGGAGCACTCAAATAAAAAGTAAAACTGTTCCAAAGTATTAATCACTTTGCAACAAAATTTTTAAACAAAACCATTTTTAAGTATTAGGAAAAAAGATTAGTTTCAGCTATGAATACAGAAAAATAAAAAAAAATAGCTTTAACAAATCAGAAGTTTAATTCTTCCTCATGTGTGAGTTTGGATTCTCACCGTTTCAGGGTAGGCAGGGCAGCCTACAAAGTCCCTACAGAGCCAGAAAAGACGCTCCACAAAGACCTCAGGCACTTGGACTGTTTGTAACTTTCTTTTCCTTTTTTCTCAGTGTGGTCCTCATGTCTCATAGTCCAAGACGGAGTTCCAGCCATCAAATCCAAATTCCAGTTGTGGAGGAAAAATTTTCCCATCTTCCCTTCTAAGTTCTTAGGCTGGCCTAATATTTAAATAAACATAAGATAATTTTACAGGAGAAAAAAACAAATGTAATTGTCTACTTCTAGGAGCCCCACAAAGACATGAGACTTCCAGGCACTCAGGCAATGGAGGCCTCCTGAGCTGAAGATAAAGAGTCTCGGGTCTGGGACCTCAAAGGGAAGGAAGACATTCCACAGGGAGGAGAATAGAGCAAATGCATGGTAAACAAATATTTTCCATACAATGCAGAAAAATCTTTTTTATGTAAAAAGTTATCTCTGGTAATAGTTCTCTTGGTGGTACAGGCTTCCTATATAGATTCTTTTAGGCAGTTAAGGGGAAGGTAAAAACCTCTTCCTGACTTTGCTGGGTCCCAATTGTCTTCAGCTTGAAATAATCCCATGCCAAAGCAACACATCCTGGGGTGCCCTCCCTGGAGCTACCTCATTCCAAACCAAAAGATGGACAAAGGGGAGACAAAGGGCAAAAACTATTCTCCAAGTGCTCCGGAGGGGATGCTCCTAGAAGCTGCCACGGGTCACTCCTACCTGTACCCCATTGGCTAGAACCAGTCATCAGGCCTCATTTAAGTAGCAAGAAATGATGCAGTCTCTATTGTTGAAAGCCATATGCCCTGCTAAAATGTGTGTTTCTATGGAAGGAAACAAGAGGTTTTGAAGGACGAGATTATAATGATTTTTCCTGTACTGCCAAGTGAATGTTTTGTCATTTTGATAAGAGCATCATTTCCTCACTCTGAACTGCAGTCTTATGCAGAAATAGGAACATCAGATTGCTGAGCTGGACAAAGAAGTTGCACAAGAAAAAAAAAAAAAAGACAAAATTAGCCCAACATCCTGTTTTAAACCAAAACAGCTCAATTGGCAGTTTTTGTCTGAGGGGAAGTAGCATGAGAGCCAATATTGAATTACCTTTCATCTATGGAAAACCTGGCCTTCACTCAGGGCACAAATCTGGCAGCTTGTAACAAGTTTTGAAACCACGCTCCATTATTGCATCTGCCAGATCTCTCCCACAGCAAGCCTTATCCTTCCAGAGAACAGCATTGAAGTGAGCATAGAAAGAGAATTTTCACGTGTGGAAGTTCTGAGGGCTAAAACCCTGGAATTACTCATGGATGCATTGTTAAAGTTAAGGCCTAAAAAGAACAGACAACTTCAGCTGGGCAATTAAATCAGCTATTTTAAAACTGAGCTACATAGGCCAGGGGCCAAAGTCTATCACCTTTGGGGTAATTCTCAAAAATCATTCACCACCTTCTCTCTTTTCCTCACGTGCACCATAATTTTACCACTGATTGTTAATGCAAGTGTAAAGCTCTCGGGAAAAATTTCTTCTTTGATATGATATGCAATTTCCAGCCATTCAGCCCTGAATCTGTATTAATCCTTTTGATCAGTTTATAGTGTCACCTAATTAAATCTCTGTAGTAATTTCTATAGTGTCCATATTCAGCAACAAATAGTATTAATATTTAATGAGTCCTAAGCCAGTCTCTGTATAGATACTTTCCTCTCCCCTTCACTTTTTTCTGTAGGAAAAAGCCAGAGTGGCTATTGTCCCCCATTACTTTCCCTTCATAACTGTGAGTTAAGCATCAGAACCTGCAACTTGAATTTTAAAATTTTAAACTCCACTTTATAAATATGTCCACAGAGAGCCTGGTGGGAAAAAGAAACTCTGTGGATCCAGCAAGGGCAGTCTAAATACAGGATCTGTATTCAGGAAGAAAAAAACAGAGTATTTGGAAAGCAAGATGGGTCCTAAGCATGAAGTAGAAAATAAAACATTTTTCTTGAATGATTGAGAATTGTACCTATGACGATCTCAAAGATTTATTTGCAAACTGGAAGCTTTTACCTACTAATAAAACACAAATTGAGATGTAGAGGGGGAAAAAAACCTCCCATTAAACAGAAATTTTTCAACAGGAAAAGTACTCAGAATTCCCAAAATCAAGTATATGGCTCCACCTGCACTGACAATTGATATTTGTTGGAAAGAAGATAAAGCTGACTGTGACTATTTCACTTCACCTCATATGAAATATTTATTTTCCTTAAATCATACATGTTATCTATAATTTTATGAATCTACTGGATTATTCAGTGAGCATTCAAAATATTCCAGCATGAACCCTTACCTTTCTCTGTCTTCTGTGTCTTGATTTTCCTCCCATTGTGACCACACATACCTTTTTAAAATAATCACAAATAATATAATTTCCCTTTATGTACAAGACTCAAAAGGCATAGGAAGTTGAATAAAATATATTTCTCTATTAACTGTTGCTTTAACCAGGTTTTACTTATGAGATCATTTTGCTATTTTCTCATACATCAGTACCATCTGATATTAATAGACGTTCTCAGTTTATTGAGCCAATCTTAAAGTTTTGTACTTTGACACTATTTCTAGTAGGAACCAGTATGAGCTACTGAATTGACCTGGAATTTTAATAGTATTGATTGCATGCAAATATAATACCAAATGAATAATGCTTGGGACTTTTTCCTGAGGCAATTTAAAATGAGAACATTTATTTTTATTCTCCCTTTTGGGTCCAGAATGGCATTAGATAAACAGCTGTAACGTTTTATTCTCTCTTGTTCTGATGGGGCTGACAGTGGCTAGTTACCTCCCAAGCAAACCACATTTGATTGGAAACTAATGAGATGATGAAGCCTTGTTCATCAAGACCTTTCAGTCAAGCAGAATCAGCCTGACATGCCTTGATGAGGGGGAGGAAAAGCACACCCGGGGAACAAGTCAGCAGGCAATCATTCCTAACTAGCACGACCACCTTGAGATAATGGAAGTGTGAGCAGATTTCCTTCCAGAAATACAAAATGATGAAACAAAATACATTTATTTTCTAAAACACAAAGGCATTTGCAAATAACTTATTCAAATTTTACTTTCAACACTTATTTCATTTTTAAATTGCTCATGATGGGGAGATGCACTCAAGATGGCGGCATGAGTAGGGTGGTGAAAATCTCCTTCCAACATATTTTGAAAATACAACAAATACAACTATTCCTAAGAGTGACCAGAAGATACAATACATGAGCCAGGCTACATCGGCGAGAACCCAATATCTCACGGAAAAGGGTAAGATACAAAGCTGTGACCCAGCCGGGATCCTAGCACTTCACCCACCCCAGCTCACCAGTGGGAGGAAGGAAATCAGAGTGGGGAGGGAGTGGAAGCACAGGACTGTTAGATAACCAGCCCTAGTAATCTGCCCTAGGAGCACAGACACACATTGCATGGTGCACTGGATATTAGAGGAGCAGAAAAGCAAAATCCAAGATTAAGACTGTGAAAAGGTTCCCATATCCGGCTGCCCTGGGACAAAAGAAAAGCAGGCGCTTTAAAAGTATTAAAGGGACAAGGGTTTGACAGGTGGGCAAAATCATCCTGGCACACTCAGCCCAGCAGGCTAGGAACTTTAAGGAACTTCAGGTACTCTAATCCCTGGGTAGCAGCACAGCTCCAAAGCCCCTCACAGCAATAAGCAGCCTGCCATTCCTTCCCCACTGGTGGCACTACAAGCAAACTGGCTGACCAGTCATTGCTGCAAAACAGGAGCAGCTCTGCCTACAGCAACCACACAGCTTAACACAGAGGCTTCTACCTGTACACAGCTAGCCGACCCAGACCTAGAGGCTGCTCCCTGCATGAGGTTGATGGGCACAGAAAGCAGAGACTGGTACAGAGTTCAGGAGGCACAAAGGGGATTTGTTCTTCTGGCAGAACACATGCCGCTCACCTGCAAACCCTGCCAGTGCCCTAGGCCATCCCAAGGGCCACTCTGTCCACATTAGCTTAGGGAACTAACTCAGAGGCTGCACCCTGCAAGCAGCTGACTGGCACAGACAGAGGAGACTGGCACAGAGACTGGGAGGCACAAAGGGGCTTTGCTCTTGCAACAGAACACATGCTGCTGGCCTTCTACCCCCACCATTGCCCTAGGCCATCTCAAAGACTGCCCCACCCACGGCAGCTTAGGGGATTGCTCTGTGTGTGCAGTTAACCATCACAGACAGTAGAAACAGTCAAGGAGACCAGCAAGCAGGAAAGGACTTTGTTCTCCCAGCTGACATGCGTGCCACTCACCAGCGACCACTCCCATCCCGATGAAAAGGCAGAAGAACCTTGTTCAATCCAAAATCCCTCAAACACCAGAGAGTGGGCTTGGTGAGACTGAAATCACCAATCTTCCTGAAAAAGATTTCAAAATAAAAGTCATATCCATGTGGATGGACCTGCAGAAAAATATGCAAGAGCTAAGGGATGAAGTCTGGAGGGAGATAACAGAAATGAAACAATCAATAGGTCTTAAGAGCAGACTGGATGAGGTGCAAGAGACTGTTAATGGAATAGAAATAAAAAATCAGGAATACAGAGAAGCTGAGGCAGAGAGAGATAAAAGGATCTCTAGGAATAAAAGAATATTAAGAGAACAGTGTGACTAATCCAAATGGAACAATATTTGCATTATAGGGGTACCAGGAGAAGAAGAGAGAGAAAAAGTGATAGAAAATGTCTTTGAAGAAACAATTGCTGAAAACTTCCCCAAGCTGGGGAAGGAAATAGTCTCTCAGACCATGGAATACCACAGATCTCCAAACACAAGGGACCCAAGGAGGACAACACCAAGACATATAATAATCAAACAGCAAAGATCAAAGACAAGGACAGAGTATTAAAACCATCCAGAGAGAGAAGCAAGATCACCTACAAGGGAAAATCATCAGACTTCCCAACCGAAACTTTACAGGCCAGAAGGGAATGACATGATATATTCAATGCAATGAAACAGAAAGAACTCGAACCAAGAATACTGTGTCCAGCAAGATTATCATTTAACTTTGAAGGAGGGATTAAACAATTCAAAGATCAACAAAAGTTGAGGGAATTTACCTCCCAAAAACCATCTCTACAGTGTATTTTAAAGGGACTGCTCTAGATGGAGTGTGCCTAAGGCTAAATAGCTGTCACCAGAGAAAATAAAACCACAGCAAAGGAAGTAGACCAACCAAACACTAAATAAATGAAAAATAAAATCAGCTATCTACAAAATCAGACGAGGTAAACACAAAGAGTACAGAATAAAACACCTAACATATAAAGAGTGGAGGAGGAAGAAAAAGAAGGGAGAAAAATAAAAAATTACCAGACTGTGTTTATAAAAGCATAATAAGTGAGTTAAGTAAGACAGTTAGATAGTAAAGAAGCTCCCCTTGAACCTTTGGTAAACAAGAATCCAAAGGCTGTAATGGCAAGAAGTACATATCTATCAATAATCACCCTAAATGTAAATGAACTAAATGCACCAATAAAAAGACACAGAGTAATAGAATGGATTAAAAAACAAGACCCATCTATATGCTGCCTACAAGGGACTCACTTCAAACCCAAAGACATACACAGACTAAAAGTGAAATGATGGAAAAAGATATTTCATGCAAAGAATAGGGAGAAAAAAGCAGGTGTTGCAGTACTTGTATCAGACAAAATAGACTTCAAAACAAAGAAAGTAACAAGAGACAAAGAAAGATATTACATAATGATAAAGGGGTCAATCCAACAAGAGGGTATAACCATTATAAATGTCTGTGCACCCAATACAGGAGCAAATACATATGTGAAACAAATACTAAGAGAATTAAAGGAGGAGATAGAATGCAATGCACTCATTCTAGGAGACTTCAACACACCACTCAATCCAAAGGACAGATCAACCAGACAGAAAAAGAGTAAGGACACAGAGGCACTGAAAAACACATTAGAACAGATGGATGTAACAGACATCTACAGAACTCTACAGCCAAAAGCAGCAGGATACACATTCTCCTCAATGCACACGGAACATTTTCCAAAATAGACCACATACTAGGCCACAGAAAGAACCTCAGTAAATTCAAAAAGATTGAAATTCTACCAACCAACTTCTCAGATCACAAAGCTATAAAACCAGAATTAAATTGTACAAAGAAAACAAAAAGGCTCATAAACACATGGAGGCTTAACAACATGCTCCTAAATAATCAATGGATCAATGACCAAATTAAAACAGAGATCAAGCAATATATGAAGACAAATGAAAACAACAGCACAATGCCTCAACTTCTGTGGGACGCAGCAAAGGCAGTTCTTTTTAACGAATGAAGAACATTCACAAATGAAAAGTCTAAATCCACAATTATTGAAACTGGAATAATAAGAACAAATGAGGCCCAAAGTCAGCAAAAGGAGGGACATAATAAAGATTAGAGAAGAAATAAATAAAATTGAGAAGAATAAAACAATAGAAAAAATTAATGAAACCAAGAGCTGGTTCTTTGAGAAAATAAACAAAATAGATAAACCCTAGCCAGATTTATTAAGAAAAAAAGAGAATCTACACACATCAACAGAATCAAAAATGAGAAAGAAAAATCAATGCAGACACCACAGAAATACAAAGCATTATTAGAGAATACTGTGAAAATCTATATGGTAACAAACTGGATAACCTAGAAGAAATGGACAACGTTCTAGAAAAATACAACCTTCCAAGACTGACCCAGGAAGAAACAGAAAATATAACTAGACCAATTACCAGCAATGAAATTGAATCAATAATCAAAAATCTACTCAAGAACAAAACACATGGAGCAGATGGATTCACTGTTGAATTCTATCAGACATTTAGAGAAGACATAATACCAATTCTCCTTAAAGTTTTCCAAAAAATAGAAGAGGAGGGAATAGATCCAAATTCATTCTATGAAGCCAGAATCACTCTAATACCAAAACCAGGCAAAGACACCACAAAAAAATAAAATGACAGACCAATATCCCTGATGAACATAGATGCAAAAATACTCAATAAAATATTAGCAAACTGAATTAAAAAATACATCAAGAGGTTCATACACCATGATCGAGAGGGATTTAACCCAGGGATGCAAGGATGGTACAACACTCCAAAATCCATCAACATCATCCACCACATAAACAAAAAGAAGGACAAAAACCATATGATCATCTCCATAGATGCTAAAAAAGCTTTTAACAAAACTCAACATCCATTCATCATAAAAACTCTCAAGAAAATGGGTAGAGAGGGCAAGTACCTCAACATCATGAAGGCCATATACAACAAACCCACAGTCAAAATTATACTTAACAGTGAGAAGCTGAAAGCTTTTCCCCTAAGATTGGGAACAAGACAAGGATGCCCACTCTCCCTTTTATTCAACATAGTACTGGAGGTCCTAGCCACAACAATCAGACAACACAAAGAAATAAAATCATCCATATTTGTAAAGAAGGAGCCAAAGAGCCACTGTTTGCAGATGACATAATACTGAACATAAAAAACCCTAAAAAATCCACTCCAAAACTACTAAAACTAATATCTGAATTCAGCAAAGTTGCAGGATACAAAATTAATACACAGAAATCTGTTGCATTCCTAAACACCAATGATAAACTAGAAGAAAGAGAAATCAGGAAAACAATTCCATTCACAATTGCATCAAAAAGAATAAAATACCTAGGAAACCTAATGAAGGAAGTAAAAGACCTGTACTCTGAAAACTACAAGACACTCCTAAGAGAAATTAATGTGTACACTAACAAATGGAAATTCATCCCATGCTCTTGGCTAGAAAGAATAAATATTGTCAAAATGACTATACTACATAAAGGAATCAACAGATTCAATGCAATCCCTATCAAAATACCAATAGCATTCTTCAATGAACTGGAACAAATAGTTCTAAAATTCATATGGAACCACAAAAAACTGCAAATAGCCAAAGCAATTCTGAGAAAGAAGAATAAAGCAGAGGGGATCTCGCTTCCCAACTTCAAGCTCTTCTTCAAAGCCACAGTAATCAAGACAATTTGGTACTGGCACAAGAACAGACCCACACGCCAGTGGAACAGAATAGACAGTCCAGATGTTAACCCAAACACACATGGTCAATTAATGTATGATAAAGGAGCTATGGATATACAATGGGGAAATGACAACCTCTTCAAGAGCTGGTGTTGGCAAAACTAGACAGCTACATGTTAAGAGAATGACACTGGATCATTTTCTAATCCCATATACAAAAGTAAATTGGAAAAGGATCAAAGACCTGAATGTAAGTCATGAAACCATAAAACTCTTAGAAAACAACATAGGCAAAACTCTCTTGAATATAAACATGAAAAACTTTTTCATGAACATATCTCCATGGGCTAGGGAAACAAAAGCAAAAATGAACAAGTGGGACTATATCAAACTAAAAAGCTTCTGTACAGCAAAGGACACCATCAATAGAACAAAAAGACATCCTACAGTATGGAAGAATGTATTCATAAATGACATATCCAATAAGGGGTTGACATCCAAAATATACAAAGAGCTCACACACCTCAACAAACAAAAAGCAAATAAGCCAATTAAAAAACGGGCAGAGGAGGTGAACAGACACTTCCCCAAAGAAGATATTCAGATGGCCAACAGGCACATGAAAAGATGCTCCACACCACCAATCATCAGAGAAATGCAAATTAAAACCACAATGAGATATCACCTCACACCAGTTAGGATGGCCAACATCCAAAACACAAACAACAACAAATGCTGGTGAGGATGTGGAGAAAGAGGAACCCTTCTACACTGCTGGTGGGAATGTAAATTAGTTCAACCATTATGGAAAGCAGTATGGGGTTCCTCAAAAAACTCAAAATAGAAATACCATTTGACCCAGGAATTCCACTCCTAGGGAATTTACCCTAAGAATGCAGGAGCCCAGTTTGAAAAAGACACATGCACTCCTATGTTTATCACAGCACTATTTACAATAGCCAAGAAATGGAAGCAACCTAAGTGTCCATCAGTAGATGAATGGATAAAGAAGATGTGGTACATATACACAATTGGAATATTATTCTGATATAAGAAGAAAACAAATCCTACCATTTGCAACAACCTGGATGGAGCTAGAGGGTATTATGCTCAGTGAAATAAGCCAGGCAGAGAAAGACAAGTATCAAATGATTTCACTCATATGTGGAGTGTAAGAACAAAAAAAAAAAAACTGAAGGAACAAAACAGCAGCAGACTCACAGAACCCAAGAATGGACTAGCAGTTACCAAAGGGAAAGGACTGGGTAGGATGGGTGGGAAGGGAGGGAGAAGGGGAAAAAGGGGCACTACGATTAGCACACATAATGTAGTGGGGGGGACATGGGGAAGACAGTATAACACAGAGAAGACAAGTAGTGATTCTATAGCATCTTAGTACACTGAGGAACAGTGACTGTGATGGGGTTTGTGGTGGGGACTTGATAATGGGGGGAATGTAGTAACCACAATGTTGCTCATGTAATTGTATATTAATGTTACAAAAATTTAATAAATAAATAAATAAATAAATTGATCATGATCAAAAAAGTCACACCTACTTTGAGGGATTCTTGTGAGAATCAAGTAACATAAAATATTAAAGTTATTTATCATAGTTAACATATTATGCATATATTAAATTAAAGTTATGAAGTTAAGAATGTGACAGCAGATGTTCCCTTGCCAGCACAATGAACACAATAAGGCATTGATGTATTTTTTAATGATTTCGTGGCAAAAAGGCTCAATTTGGATGCTTCCCTGAGGTCTTCCTGTTCCTCGATTGTGGAAGTTCAACCCTGCCCTTGTGATACCTGTCATAACCAGCTAGAAATATTCCCTCCAGGCTATACGTGTACATGTCCTTACATTCTTTCCTCTGATTATATTTGGGTTCCTAGGCCAGAGAAAGCTTCTCCAAATGAAGAAAATTGATCCTTATATCATTTGATTGCACAGTAGGTACCAAATCTACCCATGTTCTGTCAATAAAATCTCCTGCACAACAGACTTCTTTAATTATATATCTTTATTCCAAAATCCAAACAGTGGAGCAAAAATATAACTGAGCTAGTTGTAAATGATCCCCCCTTTATTCAGCCCTCATGCACTACTGGTTTCTATTTGTGAAGTCTTGACTGATAGGAAAAAAACGATGCATGTTGTTCCTAGAGTAGTAATGTGTCCCCTTACGGAAGACGTTCCTTTTCTAGTGTATGTGGCTTTTAGCAAAGGTGACAATTTTTAAGCCCCATGATATGGCAATGTTTCATATAAGTAAAACTCTCACTGCGATAATATCCCATCACATTAGGCATAGAGAAAAGGCAGGAAAACAGGACAGATGGATTGTTTCTTCCTATATCCACCCCTATTATCCATATAATTTTAATGACCTATTTATCATATGCATTGTGTCTGCATAGGTTTTCACAGAACTGAGACCTTAGCCACTTCAGGTCACTTACCTATCATAACTCATTTGATATTTATTGTTTACTAATATATATATTATACATACATATTTAACGTCATCCATAATAAGTATTAATTTATCTCAGTAATAGCCTGATTCAAGTAGATTCTATTTATTGAAGTAATAATGGGTGCAGAGACACATAGTAATTATCTTCATTGGAGATATTCAGCAAACATTTGTTGGTAAAATTCATGGTGATGATAATATATTTAAAAACAAAAAGAAATTACTAATTTAACCAAAACATAAATAAATAAATAAACTAATAAACTAGTTCAGTCCATCTATTCTCTACATAAATTTAGAATGAATATTAAAATACTACATGCATATTTTAGTCCCCCTGAAAATCTAGCCAACTAATTTTATTTTCTCCTTAATTAATAATAAAAACACATGTCACTCCACCTAAAACTCTTTTAGAAAACTACATGATTTTGACCTTTCTTCCTTGAGTAAATAAGCACTGAACAAAAGATTCTGAGTCAGAGACAAAAATACTTATCAATTATATTGAAATTTATTTCACTTCCAGAATTGGGCTCAAACATCACCTGCTATAATCCTCCTATTTTGTTACTGTTAATACTCTTATTGTCTAAGAAGAAGATACTGCTCTATTTCTTTTTCTCTCCCCTCTGTTTCCCCTATAGTCACAAATATAATAGACTAGAATATTAAAGTTATTTATCATAGTTAACATATTATGCAGATATTAAATTAAGTTATGAAGTTAAGAATGTGACCGCAGAAGTTCCCTTGCCAGTGCAATGAACACAGTAAGTCATTGATGTATTTTTAAATGATTTGGTGGCAAAAAGGCCCAATTTGGATGTTTCCCTGAGCTGATTCCATCAAACTGCCCCAAGCAAAAGAATCTTTATGAGCAGACAGCCTTCATTTAAAGACTTTAATGCCTAGAAGACAGACTAATTTATTTAGCTTATCAATTACCTTTTCTAAGCATCTCCTGTTAGGAAAAACAAATTAAGGTATATTGTTATTTCTTTTATTTTCTCAAAGATTGCCAACTTTACCACCTTCATGTGATCCCTAAAACAAGTCAATTTACCCTTAATTGTCTCACTGGAAACCTGCCCACCAGACCTAAATTAGAAAGTAAAACATCCAACTGCCCATTGCTGAACTGTTATGAAAACTCAGCTAACAAAAGTAGTATGTATTGTAGTTCCTAAGACTTACAATCTACATAGATTCAATTATTTTCAGGGCTCAAACTGAACCTAAATAAGAAACTGGCTTAACTGGACCTTATTATATTGGCCTCTGCAGAGTTACTCCCCACTAAGTGTGTGTTTAAAGTAGCCTCTGGATTTCATCAGATTTGTCATAAATAAATACTGAAAACAGCCTATTAGAACTTCATTTGTTGATATGATAGCTTAATTTGTTAAAAAATTTTAGATGACTTCTCTAGTTTCACATCACATAAAGTCCCATTAAAAACAAAACCAAACAAAAACACATCATTTTAGAATAAATACTAGGAAAGATTTTGTTTCCCTTGAAAAATGATACACATTTTACTCAAAGACATGGAAAACTATGTAAACAGTCATTTTTTTCTTACTGCTTTAAAACTTCCTGGGTAATCAAAGCCAAATTCTTAGGGCAGCAATAACCTATATGAAACCCTTTGTATCAAATAAAAATTCATCATATTTTCTTCCATGTCATCTTGACAATACATTCTACTTTATATTTCCTATAGCTGTTTTCACCCCAGGTATTATCAATCACCTCATATTCCCTGTAGAAGAAGTATCATACATTTTTAAAAGCAGACAAAATAGAATTATTCACGTTTTAATAGGAATTATGTGACCAGTTTTTTGTTTTCTGGTTTTTTTTCTCATAAGGATCCAGTATGTGAAGAGATCAGGAAGCAGAGAAGTAGTGAATCAGTAAAGTAACTTGGGAAATACAGCTTCCAAGATTACCCCCAATGATGCCCCTCACCTCCTGGCATTCATACCCTCATGCAATATCTTCAACTTGAGTGTTTGTGGGATCGATTACTTGCTTCTAACCAATAGGATATGGCAAAGATAGCAGGACATCATGTCTGTAGTAAGTTACATAAGAGAGTGACTTCTGCCTTACCAGCAGGCTCTCTCTTTTACTAGTTTGAGAGGCAAGCTGCCATGTTGGATAGGCCTAGTTAGTAAGGAACTGAATGTAATCTCCAGCTAACAACCATCAGGAATTCAGGCCCTGAGTCTCACTATCCTCAAGAAATTGAATTCTATCAACAATCATAAAAGTCAGCTTGGCAGCGTATTCTTCCCCAGTCAAGAGTTCAGATGAGACCTCAATATTGGTCAATATTTTGATGACGGCCTCATGAGAGACCCTGAAGCAAAGGACCCAGCTAACCAATGACCAGATTCCTAAACCACGGAAACTGTGAGATAATAACTGTATTTTACTTAGAGCCAGTAAGTTTGTGGTAGTTGCTACACTGCTGTAGATAACTAATACAAAGAAACACTCATAGAGTTTACTTATTTTATACTATAACCCAGAATCAACCTTGCCTTATGGATAACATACTAGGAAATGTGCTCAACAAACTACCCAGTGGATAACTTGGGTTTATCTTCATACTTTTTCTATCAGATAGATATTATTATAAATTATTATTTTTCCATTCTATTATATGCATAATGGCAAGATTATTCATTTTTTTAACCTTTTGTAAGGCCATGTCTTACAATGGATTGCCATTTTAAGAATCATATTTGTAAATAAGCTGTTTTCCAGTATCAATAGGATCTTTGAATGCCTATGTAAAAAGGAGATAAAAGCATTGCCTGATAGTCAGGGGCCTGAAGAACAAAATGTAAATGAATATGAAATGGACTGATAGTACAGTTGTTCTTTATTTTCATAGAACTTCCATGAAGCAAATCAGAAAGTTGCTTTAGCATTGTCCTATATAAGCAATTATATTTCCTTGATGATTAACATAGTATTTGAGTCCTTATTCTATTACTGCAAATTCTTTTTTACATTGCAGCATAATTGCAGTTATGCATGTTGTTAAATCACTAAGAGGTTATTTATTTTATTATCTAATACTATCCATAATATATAACATACTGTCTAAAAATGTTCCTGTTATATTTTTTTTCCTAGAAGTAGTCAAGACTTCTTAAAATATATTCACTCAAGTTATCCCCCTGTGAATCACAGGAATCCTTTTTAACTAGTTTGTACTATTTTACTGCTTCTTTCTGACCTCAGTCTTTTTATAACAGACCTCAGACTCCAATGCAATTAAATTAATGACTTAGCCAAACATGGTAGGAGTTTGACTCTGAATTTTTTGCTCTCCTTTTCAGCCTCTGTGGGAGATTTGATAACTTTTGTGCTCTAGAAACTTCTAACTGAGAATGAAGAAAGCTGGTAAATAACCTTACTGCAGGAATAGAAATCCAATGTTTTTCTCTGCCTAATGATCCTAAAGCACATCCAATATATGTTCTTTGTCTGAAATCTTAGTAGTGTTCAGGCATATTTATCAGCATTTGCAGTGAGCTTGCACAAGTCCCCTTTAAAAATTGGTAATTACCTTGATTACTTATTTACTTAGTCTTCTGTATTCTCTCTTCAACATAAGTTCTATAAGGACAAGGATCCTGTGTGTGTATGTATGTGTTTTCCATTCAAGATTATAATGGAGCACAGTAACTCATGAAATATGGCAGAGTGGCTGGGAATGTAATAATAATAGAAGCTCAATAAATATTTTGCTAAATGTTTAAATTATGAGGAAACAAGAGAGAGAAGACTATAACCTGGGTAAATGTCAATGCCATGATGATGGCTGCTGGCCGCCGATCCTACTGGGCGGTATTGCACTGACTTAAGCTTTTTCAAAGGCTTTGTTTCAGCATCTGTAAAAGAAGCCAATTGAACAGGACACAGTGGTGGTGTAGGGACCTCGGGAGACATCACTGTAGAGCTCGCAAATAGCAAATAACACCCCTGAGGCATCAAAGTTAGGTGCTGCCTCGCTCTCAGACATAATGGAAATGAATGAGTGACAATAAAAAAAACCTTCATAAAATCAAATCTATAGTCCCCAACCTTGGCAATGTGAGACGAGGCACAATATGGAAATTGAGATTTGTTTTCCCAGTACAAGAGAAACTGAGACGCATCTACTCCTCCTCTACCCACTGAAAATCTGGATGATTAAAATATTTAGAATGGAATCAGATTTCAAAGCTGGGACTCCTCCATAGCCTATGAAATCAAAAGGCCCCGAAGAACAAAGAAAATGAAAAAATTATGTTTTTGCATCCCCTTGATGTTTGTCTTCTCTTATATTTAAGCCTGAAGGAGAGCATAAATTACACCCCAAAGTAAGAGTATAAGGAAAATGAATGAGTGGGACAAAGTGTTGCCCTTATCATCACTTATACACTGACTATATATATCCAACTGGTGAAGCCTGGAAATACAACTGTTAAAGAAGAAAGAATTAGATCAACGTGCTAAATAAAATAACATACGGCCAGGACAGAGAGCAGGTGAGAGTAACTTGTAACGGCTATCTCATTTCTATGGTTGCAATGCAAATATGTCTCTAAAATTTCCTAACAGAAAACAAAACAAAACAAAACAAAAAACTAGATTTCTGAAAAATAAAAATAATATACAAGAAAAAATGCTTTACAAATGCTTGATTTTATGGAAGATATTCATGTCATTAAACAAGAAAAAATAAATCTTACCTATGGCTTTATTTATTGACCTACGACTGCTTATACTAGTCCTATTTTCATCCAACTAATCAATATAAAACCAAAGTAAATTGACAATTACTACTCAAATTTGACTTACATAAAAGAAATATATGCTAACAAATAACTACCAAACTTTCCTTTTATGTACCTATACCAAATAACTATACCAAACAATACTTCGTATTGTTGATGGAAATTTTTGAATGAGCAATTTCATTATGTTCACCTCTGAGATTCATAAAATTTGATTAAACAATGTAAAAGTCCACTGTCATATAATCATAAGACAGTCAGTGACTTAAATAATCAGAAGAGGTCTAGCTTTACCTTTATTTTTGACTAATGGGTGGACAGAAATAAAGATATTTTCCTTTAGGATTTTTTAGTCAGTACAAGTGAAAAAGCTTCTTCCTTTTATAACTGTAATACAGATGATGTTTGTAATCTCTCTCGTTAAGACGCCAGACAATATGAAGTCCTTCTCAAAATGGGTTGATATGAGAAACCACAGAACTGTTAAATTAGATTCGATGAAAAAGAAACCTAAACACTTATTAATTTAATTTAATACTAATTAAATTATGGAAAGTGGGTGGGCATGAAAGGAAGGCAAAATTAATTGTTCATCTAAATACCAAATGGATCAGGGAACCCTTCTGATAATGAATATATCACTACTACTTGATGTGAGCTACAGACTGGAGCAACGTATCGCTCCTTCTGGCCTTTGATCACACAAGGGGCGGTGTGGTATTGTGCTGAAGAGCATAAGCTCTGGGGCTACAGTGTCTAGGTTTGACCTCTGGCTCCTCCACTGATTAGCTGTGTTTCTCTCTGTTCCTCACTTTCCTCATCTGTAAAAGGAAGATGATATCAGTACCTTATAAAGCTGTTAAAGAAGTCAGTGTTTATAAAGCACTTATAAAAACACTTCATTCAATAGATACAATGATTATTTCTACTGACTTGCCTCTTCTCTTAGCTTGTAGGTATTGCATGTTCCCAACAAAACTGAAGCACTACATATAAATATATTTTCAAATATTTGTACCCCCTCAACATAAAGAAGGAACATAATTAAAACTTCTTGAATTGTATAAATACTATATCTTATGTGTCAATGATTTTTACTTGTTGAAATAATAATATTAGCATCATGGTAAAAATGATATATAACTAATGAACCATCACATAAATAAATATATTATTTACTCATCTTTCTCTGAGCTAATTTTGTAGAAAAACCCCACCTCTAACACACACACACACACACACACTCACTCACTTACTCATTCCATCACAGGCCATGTATGTAAAGGGAACAAGAAAACTTGGATTATAACTGGTTAGCTTTAATACTATGATGACTAAATTTAAATCTGACACTTCAGATTTGAATATAGTGTGCATGAGCTACTATGCTGGAATTTGAATTCATAAGGTTTTAGTTTCATTTTTTTAAAAAAAGTTAGATTGACATTTGAAAATTGTGGAAGCTGCATATTTAAGACAATTTTGTCCAAATATATATGTGACTTAAGTATTACTTTTCTTTTGTATATTTTGATTAATTTGTCATATCAAGTGTTTATGATTCTTTAGAGGGACACCCTCAGCAAATAACTAGACCTCAAACACTACATTTTGCCCAAAAGCCTTGAAATTCTACCTTCCTTTTATCAGGAAAATTTGCTATTTTAGAAGTTTTAAACAAATACACTAACCTTGAGGATTGAAGATTTGAAGATTGTTCTTCCAAGCCCGAAATGTCTTGTTCCCAGAAAAGGTAGTATTGAACAACAGCCTCTGCTTTCCTGGTGAAATTATTTCAACAAGTTTTCTACTTACTGGGGAAAAATAACAGAATCACACAGTCATTGACTGGACAGCCCAGGAAATTATTCCCCTCAGAAATTCCTCTTATTTAAACAGAACTATGAAATCATTCAGAAAATTATTAATGAACTCTTAGAAAATATAGCTCTTAAGTATTGTCTAAAAGAGGAATGACAGTATTGCACCTGCTATTTTAAATAAGGCTCCTATTTATATACAGAAATATGTCAGATTTGTTCAATCAGAATGATCTTTAACTGAAAAGTATAAAGAGGTAGAAACTGTTTCCAGAGAACTAAGGATGGAAGCCTACATTTTACAAAACAGATAAATTAGGATTATTTTCTCATATTGCCAAATGATTTTTTTTACTTTGCAAGTGATTTTCCAGAGGTCTTTTTTTTTTTTTAAATAGTATCTGTTTGGTGCATTGGGGTATTTTAAATTGTTTACTTCTCTCAAAGCAGAAAAACCTCAAGGCTTAATGTTAGAAAATCATGGACACATAATAAAGAAAAAAAATCTTTGAAATTTGCATGAGTCAATAAAAAATATAATTTCATTTAGAAAAAAATCAATTGATAGACACCTCTTGAAGAATATAGCTATTACTGAAAGCAGGACTCAATATAGTCAAATTCCTTTCTATGCTTTTTTCTTCTTAAATTTAAAATACACTCTAAAAAATCCTATTAACACATCTTTTTGATAATGCCCAGCAGTGTCTTAATTTTAAGTAATGGTTGAATGAAAAGTGCAAACATATGAACAGCTTAAATCCTAAAAATAGGAACAGTGATCTCTCCCTAATGGTACAAATCTCTTCACCAGATTCTTTTCTAAACCCTAACAAAATGCCATCTTTATAATTCTCTCAAACATATGCTGTACTAAAGAAACAGATGTCTAGACCAAAAATATATTTAGAAACTGCAAAATTTCTGAAATTTAAGGATGATACAGTAGAACATTTCAGTCACAAAAAGTACTGGTACCTTGAAGAAAAAAGCAAAACAGGAAATAAAGCATTTTTGTTAAGATATAAATCTCATCTTGTTTTATGGGGTGAATTGATATAAAATCACTTGAAATGATAAAAATTCAGTCACTATCAGTGACCTGCTCAATCTAGAGAAAAATTATTAGGTCTTCGAACTATTCATCGGGGGAAAAGGCAAGAAGGGAAAAAAAAATAACTTCAATTATCTAAATCCCATACCTAGGCTCTTACTATTAACAAGAAGTACCAGAAGAGAGTTCAAAATATAGGAGCTTTGTGGTGGCAACTCTGTTTCCCAATGTATATTTTCAGACATTTTCTTAAGCTTTCAAAAATCCATTTTGTGTAGTTGGCCATTTGCCCACCAAAATGAGAAAAAACCTTTATAATTCTCAACTTAATACATTTTTCAGTCCCTCTAATTCATTCTGTATCAATGTGTGAATTTCCATTTCAATTCTGTTCAGATTATGTTGGAATAATCCTTCCTTTTTTCCTCTCACTTAAAAACTTAAATGAAATGTCTTTACGCTGTAACGTATTTTCTTATCCTGATTCTCCCTATGCCTTCTGTCTTTCCTTTCTTTTTTAATAGTGTGCGATGTGTCTGAGTGGGTGAGAGACATGTTCTTCCTTGGAGACTTTTTCTTCCCAGCACTCCATTGCCCTCTAGTGGCGCAGAACAAAATATTTGGAAGCTTCCACCATCTGGGAAGCAAAAGACACCATTTTACGCTTCACTGAGAGACTAGGAATAGTCATGCTGAGTTATCACAGTGATCTCTTCTCACCATGAGAAAACATGGTCTCTATTGAGCCAAATGTTTTATGCTCTCTGCCCAAAAGTACTTGGATTTTTTTTATCACATGCCTGATTCTTTACTACTTTCCATTTTTCTTCCTTCTTTCCTCCTTTCCATCCTTCTCTCCCTCCATTTCTTCCTTCCTTCAATAGTCAACATATTTTTATTTAATGGAGGTTTTATGAAGTATGGATACTTAAAATCATAATTAGTTGCAAAACTGCTTGTAGTAATTTCAAATTCTTCCCCACAAAAATTTTAATTGGCATATAAATCTAGATATTAGGCTGAATAATCTGAGAATGCCAGGCCCTGAGCAAAATTTAAATTCCGTGGGTCGCTTTTCTCTAAAAATTTCATAGTATATGCTGGTTGTTCCCATAAAAGTAACCAGAAGACCAAGGGTAAGAATCTACCTCATTTTACCTGAGACTCAGTTTTAACTTCTTCTATGGTGTTT
>JAQQAC010013566.1:7784489-7807640 GCA_029783875.1 Phataginus tricuspis | reverse complement strand
CCACCCCATGTGCATGATTTAAAGTAGCAATTATACTAAGACGTAGAGAAAAACTGATAGCAAACTGCCACCATCCATGGATCTTTAACTCGTATTTCACTGTTCTAAATTTAAATGTTCATTACCAAAACATTCTGCTACGCTAGTCTAGGGAAGCCTAGAACTGGCACTTTAACAGCATGTACATAAATCATTACCCTATTGTAAGCAATGTAAACCATTGTCTATACAGGTCAGTACTGTCTTAGAAGCAATATAGGTTTTCATCTCCATGCCCTTATTTGTAGCTGGCATGTTTGAAAAGATAAATGGGATGGGCGGGAGTTAGAGCACGTCAGACTGTTTAGGTTGCCTGTGTCTGTAATCGCACTGATCTTTCTAAATTCAGTTGACTTGGGTTTATAGGAGAGCAGCGCCATTTCTCATTCAGTACATGGCACCTGCTCCAGGAAACAGAGTGCCCCCAAATAACCAAGAGTTCAGAGCAACAATTGAAAAAAAGGATCTAAATATTTTGCCTCGAAGAGATACACGCCATTGGGATGCCCCTTCAGCACCACAACCAATTCTCCATTAATGAGAAGGCCACACTTTATTAACTCTGAAGTGTTTAGTGAGCAGCCACCTTCACTGGGAACTAGAAACCCACAGTCATCAACAGGATGCTATCTGCTCTCCGATGCAGGGTGGCACATGGGATCATAATCTATGACTTCTGAAGTTTTGGGTCCTTTCTCGCTTCTTGGGGGTGACCTGCTGGCACCAACTGTTTGAAACCCATGGTTCCAGTCATTTGCTTCCAATCATAAAGTTCCCTTTCATTACTCTCTTCTCATTCCCACTCAGACCTCTGCTTTTTCAATGACTCTCAGCATTTTTCATCCTCCAATTGTTAATCAGAAACTTCTAGAGTCCCTGTACCATCGTGAGCCATGAAGAGCTAGAAATGGGTTGCCTCAGGTTCATCTATTTAGCCACCAAGCTTAATATCATGCCTTCCCTGTAGAGAATATAATGTCTAATTTGTTTTAACTGTAAAGAAGAAGTGAATCACCAATTAGCAAATCTGGCATTTTGCCTTGCAGATTTTCATTAGCATATATGGGGAGCAATGACATTTGTTATTATAAACAGATTTCACAGAAAAGAAGAAGAAAATGCAAATCAGAGGCTTAAATGCTCTAAGTTTACAATACAAATCCACTGAGAGCCATTGCTGTTTGAAATAATTAATTAGAATGTAAAGGTCTTGGAATATGAGTTCAAATTTGCTTGGAAATACATTAACTCTTCCTTATCTTCCAGTTATTAATATCTGTATGAGCAGGGAAAACAAGGAATTATGTTCTTACCAAATCAAACCTGACCATGTTTGCTACCTTCAGATAGACAAATATGAACTATGACCGACACAAGGCTGAATGAAATTAAATTGAGTTTGTGCAGGAGAAAGCTCTTCATAAATCCAATAAATACATTAATTGAAAGAATATTGAGTATGCCAATACTGAGTCCATGTCAAGAGGGATTTTTTTGAACCAAAAGAGACATAAATTTTTTAAATATATCTCTCAAGTGTTTCATCTTAACTGGTGTAAGAGTGTCATTGGGACAAACTGTTCTTAGACTAATTACACTCTTACTCTTTGAAGGGAATTTTTAAGATAAATTTTTCTTCTGGGTTGAAAAATAAGACAGATGAAATGAAAACAACAGTTGTCTAACCTGCAAATGAGAGCACCTATTAGAGCATTACATTAAAGAAACAATACATTTATATGCAAGCAGTTATCTAATAAAACTTTGATTTAATGTACAAATATGCACTTGTCTTTAAATATTGTGTATATATATATTATATTATATATGCATATATATAATATAATATATATATATTTAGCTTTTCAAACTGCAAAGTAATAATACATATAGGTGGCAACCAAGTAAAGCAATGATTATTTTCAAACATCTTAGTCTTTCTTCCTGCTTTGATATCTAGAGCTGAGGCAGCCATTCTGTAACTTTGATGGAAAGGACTAGAAACACTGGCTCACACACTGTGTCCTGAGGAAGAATCATGCACTGTCCATCTCCAGACTTTGTGTTATTTGGAGGAAAACAATTAAATGGGTTTTACTTAATCTGCTGTAAGACTGTTCATGGAATGGCAACCAAAATCATTCTAAAAGACACCCAGGTTCAGGGTCCTTTGGCAAAGTGAAATAGAATTCCCCAACTAGCAGAAACTAGCATAAGAACGGGAAATCCAGATACAGGCTGTACTCAAACACCCAGTCAAGAGACACCAGGGACGTCTGACCGCAGAGGCCCAGGCTTTGGGCGAGGTGAAGCAGCGTTTACATCCTCCACAGGGAGAGAAGAAAACAGGAGCAAAAGAAGCAGAAGTCCGACTGGTCTCTTCTGGCTCTAGAGGAAAATGAAATGTGATTTTGTTATCAGATCTAAATCAGAGGTCAGAGTCAGGTAATGAGAAAGAGGGTCTCCTGTGTTTGGCCTCAGAAGTCTTTCAAAGACTTCAAGGACAAGGGCATTAAGGGGGCGGGATGCAGTATCCGTGGCGGTGAGGCATTCTGAACCATTTTACATAGTATGGATATAATCAGTAACATAAAACAAATCCTACTAATTTGAGATGCAAATAAGTATTAGCATTAACTTAGCTTAGACTACCTAATAGTTTTATTAATGATTAATAGTCCATTTTGTCTATTGAATAAAAGCCACCATTGTTTTGAATTTTTGTTTTGTTTGTATTATTTGTGGTGTGGGCAAAAGACTGGAAACTGGTATATGATACTGTAACCTATTCTTTTAGTAATTTCAGGTCTCCACTTCTTTCCTCACAATGTTGCTCTTAGAAATTGGTTTCCCACTCTACCTTCCACTATATACTTCAGTGTTATCCATCTGGCATAGATAGATTTGAGTCTATTCAATCTCTGCGTAATTCTTAAATGGACCCTATTTTGCAGTAGAAAATACATATACAATTGTGAGTAGCTTCGATACTCCTACGCCCTCCCAGAGGACCCTCTTGCTTTTTCACAGGGTGGGGGGAGCTCCAAATGTTCTTCCCAAGTCTTCAAAAAAGAACCCTCTGCAGTTAGCATCGTTAGCAGCCTAACATCAGTGGGATGTTGTACCACAGCACTGAAACTGCCATACAAAGTATATAAGATAATTTACAATCTAGTCTACCTGGCAGAAAACAAAACAAGACAGGTAGTTCCATGATGGAGTAGCAAGTGCTCAAATATACAGGCTCATAGCAGGTTATCTGGGAGTTCATAACTATAGGACATAACCCACGTCTGACGGTTCAGTAAAGATTATGGGAAAAAGAACATCTAAACTGAGAAAGGACACATGAATCGGAGTCAATGACCTAAAAAAGGATTTGAGGGCAGTGAGCTGGGTGGAAGAATTTATTTATGCAAAGGCTCCTTGGACATAGACAATCCAAAATATTTGGAAACTTACCGATGCAATAAATAGGTGTATATTCAGTTTGCCTCAGTTACCAGATATGTATTATAAGTATAAATAGAAAGTGAAAAAGTTAACAAATATTCTCAAGAGTCACAGAGCTAGGTCTCATGAAAACTATGTATAATGTGGTTTAGAGGCAAGCCTCATAGAGTGCTGCAAATCATTTGAACAGAAAGTTATTGAAAGCTTAGCTTGTGCCATCTGTTCTGGGTACCAGAGCCACAGCGATGATGAAGGCAAACGAGGGCTTACTTCCATGGAACTCACTTTCTATTAGCAAGCAACCAGAAATAAATATCACACGCACCCAAAACAAACAAACCAAAAAACCAACTCACAAAAAACATCAGGGCCATGCCAGAGATTTCAAATGGGTGATGTGCCAGACAATGAATGCGTGGTTATAAGATTGGGTGTGAGTGAAGGAATCTGGGAGGGGTGACATTTAAGTTGAAAAGTAAATGTCAGGATGGATCCAGCCTTGCTAAAACTAAAAGGAAGAACAATATTAAGGGAATGGGTATGCAAATGTCTAGTGGCAGAGATATTCTTGGCAAGTCAGAGACACAAAATGTAGGCCACGTCCTGGCCATAAAGGTTATCAAGTGAGCTGGAGCTTTGCAGTGAGGCAAAAGGAGTGCGGATTTTATCATAAGTGTGATTCGAAGCCCTGAAATGATTTGTTAAAGTGAGTAAAGTAATCGACGGCTTGGTGGGAAATTATTGTGTCTTGAAAGAGTGGCAGTAGCGGAGAAGAGAAGGGGATTTATTGGGCAGTTGTGTAGACTGAGCCCTGATGGACTGGGCGGGATGGAAGGAAGAGGAACAAAGAGCAGGTCCCTGAGTTTACATTTAGGAAGCCGGTGGCCACTCGGGCCCTCACCTGGGTGGACAGAGCGACGGTGGAGCGGGTGCAGGGTGAGGAGTGGGGGCCTGGGCTGGGCTTCGGCTGTGTGATTGCCTTGAGCTGCGTGTCTTGCTTGAGCTTCTCTCAGCCATCAAGGCGTCTGCAGCCACAGACCCATGGTCACTTTGCAGATACAACTTGACACTCTAGTGTCTCATGATTCTGATGACCGAGCAACACTGACCTGTTGGTACATTCCTTTCAGTGAGCGGATTCCAACACCTCTCTGCTCTTTCTGTTTTATGCTGCTTGGTTGCTTGTGGCTTATTTTATTCCATGGCTTCTACTCTCATTTCTTCTTCTCCCCATACTCTTTGCTGCTGAAAATCCTTATTTTCATTCTTTGAATTTGAGTTTGATTGGTGACAGAGTCCCATATAAAAGACCTGTTTGGACAGAGAACTCATTAAAGGAAACCTCATTGGTAGGGAGGCCCTTTGTTTGAAGACCTGATCTCTGGTTCAGTTATGTGTGTCCAAGGTAGTGAAGTTAGATGGTAAAACACACGGTAACCAATGGGAAGCCATCAGCTGCTTCTCTACTCAGAGATGTATGAGCTCCAATTGCTACGAACATCAGAACAATTAAATCCTGTCACCCACCTCAAAGGACTTTTCCTTCTTCCCTCATGTTCCTAAGTAAAAATCACCTCTCTCCCTCACTCCATCCCTCTTCTTCTCCTCTACACACAAATGGGACCTGATTGGACATTTATGCAATAGAATGCTGTAAAGGAACTAATTCAGTGTCAGCTTCAGCTGAAGCCACAAGATAACTGATTTCTACTTTCCTTAAGAAGTGTTAGTAGTCAGCCAGAGAGAACACATCACACACATCAGAGAGTTTCATGTTCCCAAGAGAAGTAAAGTGCTTTGAACATCTCACAGGCCCACACTTGGTAGTGCCAGCTCACACTAGTGTCATCTAAGGGCTTTGGGGCTCTACCCTATGTCCCCCATACTATCCCTGCCCACTGCTAAACACTGGAGGGATTAGAAACGGCAGTGTGTGTGTGTGTGTGTGTGTGTGTGTGTGTGTGTGTGTGTGTTGGTGGGGAAGGGTTGAAAATACAAAAAGAAAGAAGCCCAGTGTGGCCTTTTTCTCACCAAAGGAAGCCAACCTGTAATAGGCCTGAAATGATAAAGTGGAGGCATTTTAACTTTGAATGAAGTTTAAAGTCCTACTGACTATTACTCGGGGAATATTAATTACTCATTGAGAGATTTTTATTAATGAAAACGACTGGAGAAATGTGGTGACACGCTTTATTTTTCATCCAGTGGGAGGCAAAATAGGTCTTGATAGGTTTCATGATAACATCCCATGAGTTTTGTTTGTTCAACACAACCGATACATCCGTTTAGCCCTGATCATTTTCAGCCTGGATTAATATATTCCTCTGTCTCTTTCACTGTACTTTAAGCTCCTTGAGAACACGAGGCTACTACCATGTTTCCTATTTTACTGAGAAAATAAATGCAGTAAGAAAAGAGTTTCTACAAGCTCCCACTTACCAATCTTTCCATCTAATTTCAACCATGAGCATTTAGCCCTCCATCTCTCCTGTGTTGAGGGAAGAATTGTACATGCCCCTTGTGAATAATAAGTCTACACTTGTGCACAAGATCCTGGCACTTCTAAATGACAAGGATCTGACTAGCAATTCTCCCCTTCTCGCTTCATCATTTCTTCCTTTTGCTTGATCCTTTTCATCAAAAACATGCTTTTACTTCTTCCCTCTTAATGATTCCCATCTTATTCTCTTGAACCCATGCCAATAAGACTTTACCGTCTCTTCTCCATCAAAATTATTCTCGAAAATATTACCAAAGAGCTCCCCACTGCTAAATCCAGAGGTTGGTCGACAGTTTGCACTTTACATGATTCATTGACAGCATGTGGCGGTATTGACGGCTCCTTCTCATGGAAACTCCTCCTGGATGCCACACTGGTTTTCCTCCTTCCACACTGGCTTTATCCAGTCTCTTTTGTTACCTTCTCTATCTCCCCAAATCCTTAACATTGGAAAGCCTTACACCTAGGAAAAAGCATTTTTTCTTTTCTAAGTATACTTGTTCCTTTAGTGATATCATCTAGACTTAAAATAGTACACAAATATACAATTCCTAAGTGCTGTACTTCCAGTATAACTCTAGCTCAGACCTCTCTCCATAACTCCAGGTTCATAGAGCCAACTGCCTACCCTGCATTCCACTGGGCAGTCTAATCAACACGTCAATGTATTCAAAATCAACCTCCTAATTTTTCTTCTAAAGCTTGATACACTAATTTCCTCTTTATCCAGACATTTCAGTCCTAGGTGTTTTCTTATTTCTTTCTTTATGATTTCCTTTATTCCAATTTCTCCTTTGTTTCTGGGACTCTATTATTTGACTGTTTCAACTTTGGATTAAACTTCTAAAATTCTATCTATTTTCCTTTTGGCTTTTAGTGATACCTTCTGGAACATTCCCTCATTTTTATATTCTGACCTTTCTATTTAGTTTTGTTTCTGATACTCTACTTTTATTTTCTAAGAGTTTTTATTATTTGAATACCTTTCTCCCATTTTAATATGGTCTTCTCATGGTTTTATTTTGTGGGCATAACTTCTACCTGTTCCTATACTTTTATCTGCTTAAGGCTATTGATTACAAGGCTTCTTTGACTGCTTTCTCGCCTTGGTTCTTTTGCATCACTTGTTCTTTGTCCTCTTTATTTCTTGTTTCTTTATTTATTGCCTTTCTTTATTTCAAAGGCAGCACCATCTCCACAGTTGCTCAGGCCCTTAAGCCTGGAGTTATTCTTATTTTACTCTTTCAAACCACGCAGGTATTTATCTCATTAGAAAATCCTGTAAGATGTACTTCATCATTACAGGGCAAAATTAGAAAAACATACACTGCAACTTGTTCTTCTGAGGGCTTTCCAAGGATAAGTAGGCAGTAGGTGACTAATCTCACCATGTTTACAAAGGATCCTTACCTATTTTGTGTAGCTCTGTGGCAGTCAGTTCAACCAAAACTATGATAAGAGAGGGACAATTCCTAGTTACGTCTTAAAATTGAAATTGGAAAGGAAACTTGTCAAAGTGGTCATTAAAAGCAATCCATGTGTTCAGAATACCATTTCCTATTTATCCTTAGAGTCAGAGTGCAGTTTTATTCCAGAGAAGCACAGGTCTTATTAGTTTCATATCTTTCTTAGAATTTTTTCCTTTAAGTTCTTCTCTCTGCTGATATATTCATCTGTACAAATATGTAAATGTCTGTTCATGAATTATTAAATCACCTTCCCCTTGCTGTTTTTTCTTTAATGGTAGCAGGTACCTCCTGAAGACTCAAATATGCTTGTGTCAAAAATGGAAAGTAAGAGTATTTTAGGCCTATTGTTAGGGAGATGACTGGAAAGTTTGTGGTAAGGATAATCTTTAGATCCTTCTTTAACCATTGTCTCATATGACATTATAATTAATAAAGCAGGAAAGTGTCTTATGTAGAGTTGTGGAAGAAAAATAGCATACCGGAGTCAACCAGAGCGCATTCATTCATTTGTTCATTTCAATTGATACCTCAAAGCTCTGTGGCTGAAGTGCCTTGGTGATCACACAGTATTTTCAGATGCTCCTTATTTAATCCTCACAACCACCTAGTTTGCAAGGAAAACTATCTTGCATTAACAAATGTGAAAACTGAGACCCTCAAAGTTTAGGAAGTTGACTAAGATCAGGAAATTATTGATAGGATTGTTGATACACAAACCTATATATTCAGATGCTCAAAGTATTGTTTTTTGCACCATACTTCCCTTTGGCATTTTCAACACATTAAGTATGGCCTACACTCCAACATTTTATAGATGGGTGGAGCTTTTAATTCATAAAAGAGTATAACTTTACAAAATCATAGTTAATATGAGGTTGAATAAACAAAAATCTAAAGATCTTCATAATTAAAATAAATGAAACTAGACTATTGTGATTAGACATATGGAAAAACTTCTCAATATATATAAATTTAATTTAAAACCTAATAGAGTAAGTATTCTTAAGTACATGGATTCCACCCTTGAAAATTATTAAGACAAGAATGTAGAACTCTTCCTGGAATCAGAATGACATTCACATCCTGGAGTCAAAAAGTTCCTATGAAGTTAGAGAAATCCAATCTTTCACAGTTCCAAGTGTTTTATTAACTCACAATAGCCCTCTTCTGTAAACACTAGACCATTTGGCATGCAGGCTCAACAATGCTCTAAGCTTGGGGATCAACTCTGTCTGAGATTGAGGGATGTGAAGACTCCATCAAGCAGCTCACGTGAATTCTGTATCAAGTCAACTTGCTTGTAGTCCTGCTCTAACTTCTTGTCCCTTGACTAACAAGGAGACAATTTGTGGAGAGCAATCATAGAATTGGGAACTTGTCTTATTTTCATTTCATGTAAGGCTTATGATAAGGCTTGTTTTCATCCATCCTCTCAGACACTAAGTCTGCTTTCTGAATCTAACTGACCACTGGTACCCCATTCTCAGTTTTTTAGGAACTACTCTCTAGAAACTACTGTATAACATTCCTTTGTCTTTACCTAAGGAAAACCTGAAGAACTATTAGCACAGGACATAGAACATAGTAGGTACTCAATATTTGTTGAAAAGAGATATACAGTAATAAATATGCAAAGTTCTTTGTCTTCAGTGCATCTTAGAGTCTAGTAGAGAAAGATAAAAATACAAACACTAAGTTATATTAATAAGTATAGTAAAAGGAATAGAGTATAAAGTTATAATGAAAGGGATAGAGTATAAAGCTAGCATAAAGATTTTTTTTTTACTGCTGGAAAAATCAGAGAAAACTTCTTGGAGGAATAAGAATAAGTAAGTTTACAGGAAGGAGAATGACAGGGTTTTTTCCTTTTTCCTAAAACCATGAGAAAACTGATACACATTTCCCAAAGATAATAAAGTTACCTATATGAAGAAGGTATTCATATTGTAGCATGGTGGAAGGTAAGGTTGGAAATTTGGGTATATGATGGTTGGGTTGGAAATTTATTTTAAACATTTGAAGAGACCCAAAAAATTTTTAGCAGGCATGTGATATGATCAGAGTGATATCATAAGACTGTTTCTTTGATGGCAGTTAACAGAACTTATTTGTTGAAGAAAAGAATTTTAGGGAAAGACACTGGTTAGGGACCAATTTAATGACCCCAGTATTAAGTGATTAAGGTGTGATCTAAGACAATGGAAAAGGAGAGGGTGTTGCTGAATTTTGGTGAAGCACATAGAATTCACTCTCACTTCTTGTAATTCCACAAAAATTCAGTACAGGGATTTTAAAAATGGATAAAATTACAGAAGAAAAACAAAAATAAAGACAATAGAAGTGAGAGGCAAAGAAAAAATTAGAATAAAAAGCACAAAGTAAAAATCAGAGGAAAAGGAAAGAATGTGTCTACAAGGTATAAATGGGTAGTCAAGATACGGAGAACTCATGCTCTGGAATCCAGGAAAGACTCATGAGTTAGATGCATCAGTTTCCTCCTAAGGCTGAGGTGTAGAATAAGCAAACAAGGTGAAGATTGGTTGAAACTCTACATAAAAAATATTTAGACCTTTGTATTCCCTCAAATTCCATATGAGTGTAAGATCCCAAAATTATCCCACCAAACAGAAAACTGAGGATTATTTTCCAAAGAGACTTGAACCCAGAGTCAAAGTTTGGAGAACTGAAATCAGGATTCCACGAAGATCTACACACTGAACAATGAAACCCATATAATCCTTTTCTCACTTTTTCATAGTTTTAGCAACCAGGCCTCCTTCACAGATGGAGGGCTAGAAGGTTCATCTCTTTGGAACCTCATTGGCTCAAGGAAAACTACTTGATAGTTGGGAAGGAAGAGTATCCTTGATAAAAAAACAACTGAATTCCTGCCTAGTTACCCTACAGGAAAGCCCACTGGTCAATAAACCCTGAAATTGCATGCAAAGCTTCTGATCTGTTTCGAGGGCCGTACTCTTAAAATCAAATGTCATCCAAGGATTAGGAAAGCCATGCCACTAACAAGAAATAAAGAGGACAAAGAACAAGTGATGCAAAAGAACCAGGGCAAGAAAGCAGTCAAAGAAGCCTTGTAATCAATAGCCTTAAGCAGATAAAAGTATAGGAACAGGTAGAAGTTATGCCCACAAAATAAAACCATGAGAAGACCATATTAAAATGGGAGAAAGGTATTCAAATAATAAAAACTCTTAGAAAATAAAAGTAGAGTATCAGAAACAAAACTAAATAGAAAGGTCAGAATATAAAAATGAGGGAATGTTCCAGAAGGTATCACTAAAAGCCAAAAGGAAAATAGATAGAATTTTAGAAGTTTAATCCAAAGTTGAAACAGTCAAATAATAGAGTCCCAGAAACAAAGGAGAAATTGGAATAAAGGAAATCATAAAGAAAGAAATAAGAAAACACCCAGGACTGAAATGTCTGGATTGGATCTACAGAGCAAAAGCATTGATTAGTAGCTACCACAATGAATAAAAGATGTTTACAGCAAAGCATAGCAACTTTGACACTGAAAGAAAATGGAATCATGTCTTCAATGTTCTATGAAAAATTATTTTCAGTTTAGATTTTGGATCCAGACAAACTAGAAGGTAGAATAAAAGCTTTTGCATATAGGTAGGTTCTTTTTATATAAAAAAAGTTATTCTTTCCAAAATTCTCTTATTGAGACATAAAGTCATGGGGTTATTTTAAATTTTTTCCTTCTTTGCTCCAGTTCAAGAAACTACAGGGTGATGAACTTCATTAAAATGAAAGAATAACCAAAAAGCAGGAAACTGGGAATAACAATAATATGTCTAAAGCAGGAGAGAAGTTTATGAAACTCCCACTATGATAGTGAAGGTGAAGCCCAGGGCAGGAACTGTGGGTCAGCTCCAAGAATGATCTTCTAGATCAGAATTGTTATAGAAGAGGGTTCCAGGAAGGAAGTCTCTAAGAATAAAACAAAATTGAAAAATCAACTATGGTTAATATGTCAAGGAAGGAGTTACTCTTCTCTTCCAGTGCTGGTAGATATAACATGGTAATAAGTTCATAAGATGCATAACAACCTAAGTTAAACAATTACTGATTCCTGAGAAAACCAAAAGTTGCCCAAGAAAGAAGATGTAATCATAACAGACTTATGTGACCCATGTGATATTTACATATTTAAGTATGTATTTACTATCTAAGGGATAAGAAAGGAAGAAGGTTAACATTTTAAAGAAATAAAACCCCATGATTTTGTGACTCAATAACTGAAGAGAATTTTGGAAAGAATTATGTAGGCAAGGAAATCTGAATTAGCCAGGTCATGAGGAGTTTGGTACAGTTGGACTGTTTGGCAGTCAGACAACATGATTTCCAATCTTCATTGCACCACCAATTAATTTATGAACTTGGTTAAGCAAATTTACTTCTATAGCTTCTGTTTCTATAGAATCATAGAGGTGACTCCTGTGTGCTAGGTGGAACCTCAACCTGGAGTGGGGAGTGTTTTTGACTTTGATCACTGACAAGTATAGGTAAACAAGAAATTCACTGAAGTGGAAATAGCAGTTAATGGCAGCAGCCATGCAGGCCGTGGAGAGCAAGGGAGAACAGAGGGAGGAAAGGGAAGCTCACCAAACTCCTGCTCGGCGAAGGACAGATCCATTGCCAACTCCTGAAGCCAGGGTCACCTGGTGTCCAGTGTCTGCTTGAAACTGCACAGAATGGGAACTAAGCCTCTACCACCCCAGGATTTGGAGGAGTCACAGAGAACTGGATGGAGTGACATTATGTTCTGAGAACTTCTCAAAGGCAAAAAAGGAAATTTTAGGGCAGGCTACTAAAAAGCATGATTGTCCAGGTCACCCAGGCAATGGGAACTTGCAGCCCAAATCAGAGATCTTAGTAGCCCTTCCCTACTTGTCTGAAACAGAGCAGAGAGAGAGAAGACTAGTGCTTAAGTCTAGAAAATTGCATGAAATAGCAAAGCAACACAGACACTTACCAGACACAGACCGCACAAAATGCAGTAAGTTGGACACTGAGAAGGCTTTATTTAAGGCAAAGTACACACTCAAAGAAAGGGGAGTGTGAGCAACCTCAGAGAGGAGGGTCACTTAGAGGCTTAGAATTCTATCTTTTAAGGCTTTCAAGAATGAGGCAAAGAGTGTGGGGGGGGGTTGTAGGTGTGACGTGGTCTCATGCTGTCTGTCTCTAGTGAAAGACATTGTGTCACCATCCACAGTCTGTCCTCCAGATATTATGTAAGATAAACTTAACACAAGGAGTTTCTTGATCCTGTCCTTCTCCAGCAGAGTGATTACCTTCAAGCAGTGAGGACATGTCATGTAGGACTGCTTGCCCCGCCTTAAGATGGGGTTGGCTATTGGCTGGTTACCATAAATTATGTTAGGAACCTTACCTCCCAACTCCCTGATTTTTAAAATGGAATCTTAGCCTTAAGATGGAGTTCCTCCTGTTCTTACTATGGTCTTTATATCTTGGCATTTTTCATTATAGGCAAGAAAAATTAATCACGAAGCTTGTCCCATGTCCCTGGCCTGCCGCACCAAAAGGGAAAACTAGAATGGGAGGTGTGAGTTGCACAAAACAGAACAGAAGAGTCTCAGCTATTCATGGCTGGGAAGGAAGAAATTTCTTCTACCTCTTGACATTCTTCCAGCTGGTCTAAGAATCAAATTGACAGGAGACAGATTAACAGGAGAAAAAAAACAAAATTTAATTATGTATGTAAAAGGAAGCCATAGGCATGGGTTCCAAAGACAGAATTAAGTATGTATGTCATTCAGAACCAAGGGGAAGGTGGTAGAAGTCTGAGATTTCCAAGGAAATGGGAAGCAACTCATGGGAATATGAAAAGAGTAAATGTTTGTTAATCAAATACTCCCTGAGCCTCACAGTAACAATGAAGGGGCACAAAGAGGAATTTTAACAGACTTAGCCACATCTTTGCTGATGTAGCACACCTAGTTTACATTATAATATGGTTATCTGTATTATAATGTAAATAGAGTTCCCCCCTGAAGCAGCTCCTCCCTCTAAATTCTTTTTATGCAGCTGTTGTGGTGGTGAGGGATGGTGTCAAAGTTTCTTTCTGAGTCCTTTGGGCCTTGATTGTTCTCAACACTGAAATAATCTGCATGTCACAGTGGCGGATCTTGGGGCAGCCAGACCTTGGCCCCTATATCATACATTTGGCTTTAAGGGAGTATGAGGGACTGGGTGAAACTGTTAGGAATGTTGGATAAAAAGACAGACATAAGCAGCCAGAAAAGGGGAAGATAAGGTTCAAAAAAGAAGCCGCCCAGATAAGGTTCAAAGTAAAAGCACCCAAACTCTGCCCAGTAGGGGTCCCATGGGGAGACCACAAAGACTTTGCAGAGAGATAACTTCCTCTCCAACCAGATCAATGGAGGGAACTAAGAACTGCCGGATCACGCCTCAGCGTGGGGAAAGGACAGGCTCACTGAGAGGGAGGACTGCACAGATGGACCTGTGAACCAAATGACCCCGCCTTGTCAGTCGCAGAGGTGCCTCCTAGCCAGAATGCAGTACATAAGCCTCCCGCCTAACATTTCAAGGCCTTGTCTGCCTTGACTCTGGCCTGCTCTCCCTGGGAGTATATTCAAATAAACCTTTCCATATGCTTCACTGTTGTGTCTCTGCCTTTCAATTCTTTGTTGCGGTGGAGACAAGGACTGAAGAGAACAAAATCAACCTGTGACAGAATTGTGAATTCAATAATGACCTCTGAACTTGAACAAGTTCAAGTTTTTTTTTTTGATGGCAGACCAAATTAAAACAAAAGTTTTAAAATTCACCAAAGATAAGGTTTGTTCCCCCTTTTCATTAAATCATTGGAGGCCTCACACTATAGAGGTTACCATCTGGGGGCATCTGTATGAATAAAGACGAGCTTTTTTATTTTTCACCTTTAGAAATGTGGCTGTAATGGAAATTTTGCCTGAGACCATGAATTTTTCATAAGAGCCAGGTGGCTATTCAGCCCAGAGCTCTAAATCTATAAGCCTCAGCTGACATCCAAGCAAGGTTAAATGGAAATAATACTTGACAATATTTCACCAAGCTCTATCATCCATGTATACACCACTTCTTTTAATTTATTTTTCATGCATAATTATTCATCCATACAGTCAAAACAAATCAGTAAACACACAAAAATTCAAATTCACTTATGAGTTGTAAAACTTTCTGAATTTTATTATTCTTCATTTTTATATACAACTTTATTTTATATTTTAAACTCTATACAGTTAAGAGCATCATGTGGTTATATATTCTGTATATTTTCTATTTTTAATGGAAACATGATGACACAATTTTTTTTAATGGAAACATGACACATAATTTTATTAATAGGTATATAGGTATATACTTATATATATAAATGCATACACAGACACATACATGGGTAAGTATATAAAAAAACATGCACACACTTTTATAAGGATTTCTCAATTTCTTTCTGAGTTTTGTGTAGCTGTGTTTGGTAGTTGAGTCAAATAGTTGTGTTTGGTGAGTTTTAGAAGGGCTTTTCCATTCAGAAATTAAGAAACACATAAAAATTTTAATGTAAAAATTTCTGGATATCATTAAAGGTTTTCCATTCTTAATTGCTAATACTTGTGTTTTAGTTTATATTTTAGTTATTTCCTTAGGTAATAATTTTATCTAATATGACATTACTTGGTATAAGATGTGAAAATTTTGTACAAAACCATTATGTATTGTTATATTGCCCCCATCCCTTGAAGTGGCATGCCAAATTACACTTCTGCTGTTACTATTTTAATAACTTGGAATACTATTTCTCTTGTCAACAATTTTGTCAGTTACAGTGAATAATACAGTCAATGTATTCCTTAAAGCCAGTGAGATTAACATGAAGTGAAGGTTAATGTTTTGCCTATACATTGTAAATCTTTAAACATTCGTTTCTCATAAATATTTAATTCAACACAATTATAACATTAATTAGATACAAATTAAGCAGATTTAAAACAGAAAAAGAGGTGTAATACGGGTCACTAGAGGGCAGCAAAGATCGGAAAAAAGACATGAATTCAAATGCTGATTCCTAATCCAGGGTAACAAAGACTAACACCGAAGGAACCAGTGCTTTCCCCAAACGTTTCTGTGAATCTTAGAGTCGTGGCTCTTACATCATCTTGGAATAGGAGTAGGAAGCTGCACTACCCTGTCATCTTTGGGAAAGTTGACCGCCACTTAATTGGGTTATCAGTAAACAACAAACAGAGGCAGGCGTTCTCAAGAAATACAACTCTACACTTTCCTGGGTAATTTCCCAACAATTATGGCAGTTCCAGCTTCTTAAAGAAACAGTTATGAAATAGGTCAACTGAGAATTTTTGTGGAATTTCTGCTTCTTCAGAAAGACCAGATGTTTCCTAAGGATTGTTTCCCTATTTAGAGTAGTAAAAATGAAACAAAACTGTAAGTAAGGAGCTATTTTCTGGGTCTTTAAAAAACACATAAATGTTTATAAAGGCAAAAATGTTATATAACAATTTCAGTGCCTAATACTACAACAGAAACTATTTTAAAGGTTTTTTTAAATAAATTAATAGGAAAATCCAATAATAATCTACCTTTTTCTTTTTTAATCCCCAACTTGCATAAACAAATTCAGAAATTTATTAAATGAAGAGACATCCTTTTAAGATCAGAAGAGAATTCTGGACTTAGAGAAAATAGTCCTAATTCCTTAACATTATATCAGTATTTATTCTAGTGGGTTTTAGGATTCCGGAAAACATCAAATTTCATAGGCGTTTCTTTAGAAATAAAACACACAGTAACCAAATGTTGGATTTATCAATTAGTAAAATAAAACTGTGCTTGTTTTACAGTGTCACCCTTCTAATATTGACCTTGACTGTGTGATACTGGCTTTGATTAGCCCCAAGGTTGTTGTTTGTTTCCTTGGAACTTAGAAATTAAAGGAAAAACAAAGGATAGTTACCAAACAAGTAGTTGTGTTTGGTGCATAAGGGCTTGTCCATTCAGAAACACATAAAAATTTCAACATAAAAATCTCTGGATATCATTAAAGGTTTTCCATTTATCTGCATGAGAGAAAGAAAAATATTGGTTTGAAGACTTTTAAAATAAGACATAAAATAGGACATGGAGAAAACGAAGGCAGGGTGCATGAAAACCCATTTCATTATGACCGCAAAACTTTAAATTTTCACGTAAATACTAATGACTCCCAAACCTATTTTCCAGCCCATATTCCTCTCTACAATCAAATGGCTGCTGTTCATTTCGATCAGGGCTCAAATCCTTTGCAGTACTTCAAGGTCAGTGCGCTCAAAACGGAGCACGCTGCTCACCCGAACCTGCACCTGCCCTTGTTTTCTCTGTCCGGCTGTGGTAGGACACCCCAGGCCTCCTCGTCCCAGCTAGGACCCCGAAGATTGTTCCTGAGATTTCTTCCCCTCTGTCCCCAAATAACCAATCCCTAAGTCCTGCTACTTTTATTTTATAAATATTTCTTGAATCTTTCCTCACTTTTAAAAGCCCTGATTATATCACCTATGGCAACTATGCTCACCTGTTGTTACTTCCTACCAGTCCTCTCAAAAACATTATCTATATTGTTACTAGGATTGCTAAGAAAGATACCATTATTTTATTCCACCGCTTAAATTCCTACAGTGTGTCCACTAATCTACAGAATACAGACCTGACGCCTAATATGGCATAGAAGGTCACCATTACTTTTACATTTAAAGTATATTCTTGATAAATATTTGTTGACAAAGAAGACCTCAGTGGCCTTATTTCTGTGTTCAGATGGTGTTCATACAAAACCAGAATTATTGCCGTAAGTTATATCCAAGCATTTAAGGTGAGAAAAAGTTAAAATATACACTTTAATATATTTATTAGCACTGAAATAATACCTAGTGAACAACAACCAGGGTAGGCAGTGATCACGACAAACACTTCTGTTTTGATGAGCAAATCTTGCTTCAATTTTTTCCAGACACAATATAAAGAAGGGAATTGTATTGGAGATTTATAGATTTAAATCCAACAATGCAGCCCAAAGACAGTATTTTTTGTCTCTTAGCTACATTCCTTTTTCTCACATTTCAGAATGCAATCATCAGCTCTGAAAAAAACTAACTCCTTCAGACTTTTATAAACAATGGCCAGTCATGGTCGTCGGGCATTTCCTCTGAAGAAAAGATGGAAATCAGAACAAAAACACTTTCATCTGGTTTGGGCCGGGTAAACTAGCAGTGTTAGGAAAGATTTCATTTGTTTATTCATCTCCTCCTGTGTCCAAGCACCCACAGAAAGTGTTTACAGAGCAAAACAGCTCATTTCTCTCTCCAGAAAATAAAGTGATTGCAACTGGTACAGATTCATTAAAACAGCATGAGTGTAGAAGAGGAAGTAGTTTGTTATCCAGGAGAGACAATGCCAAATGAGCAAATCTTTCATTAAATCTTAAAAATGATAAAGGTACTTGTCTCTTTGTGGACCTTGGACTTGTGAATACATTTCTTTCAGCCCTGCTTGATTCTCAATTTGCACGAGAGTGTATTCTTATCAACAGAATGGCCGTTAGTTGGTAAACTGTAAGGAATTTTTCCTTCCTGTTATTTTAGACATTTTCTAAATATGTAACTGAGTAAGTTTAGTTATTTCCTTCCATTTGATCATTTGGTATCATATGTGTCTATCTGACCCATGATTCATCCCCCAAATTTTCTGATTTTGACTCAATTTAACATAATTCTGAAAGGTACTAAAATGAATTAGTAAATAATATTAAAATGAATCTAGGTAAAAAAAATCCCTGTGGTAGGTATGAAACAGGATGAAGAAAATATATGATGAGGGACTGGACTTCAATACTTAAATATGGTTAGAATAAAAAGAAATGAACACATGAAAAATTAAATAACATTATAAAACATCCGATATGAAATATCCCATAAAGCAGGGGAACATGAGGTGATAGGTATTACTCTTACATTGAAAACTGCTTCTGAAATCCTGAGTTCAGACCCATACCATGCACCAGTTTTGTCTTCCTCCTACATTTGATTTATTCAACCAATACAATGGTAAATGGTCTCAGCACTTGATTAAACTTATTTCCATTTAAAATGCTATCATCTTCCCTTTCTTCTGTCAAACATGTGATGACTACCCCCACTTTTCTTAATAAGTAGGTACCTAATTATGAACTAAAATCTGAAAATTTTAACTCGCTATGGTTTCATAATTTATTAATTTTTAATGTTTATTCCTAAAACTCACAATTAAAGAATTTGAGTTCAGATAATTTGGGGAGCACTTGGGAAAATGGGGTTTACTATTGAATTTGATGCTGATAGGAAGCAGGAATAATTCTATGACTACTCTTTTTTTTCTCTTGAAGTATAATTGGCTATGACTGTTTAACCTATTACATCTTATCTAGAAGGATGGAAAACCAGACTGAAAGTACATCTGTGAGGGGGAAAGAGGCAGCAGCACTCATCTTAGCTGGGATAAGGGAATGGTTTGGTGTTTTCTGGCTTGGGTAGCATTCATGTTTTGTCTGTGTTTAGATATGATTATAGTGGCCTTGCTTTTATCATGATTTATCCTGCTCCCAGAGCAGCCTTGCCTGATGAAGTTCTGTGAAACTGTTTCTGATCAAAAGAAAACACAAGGACTAATTGCAAAAGTCAGGCCAGCTCATCATACCTGCCGAGCTGATAGTCCCAAGCCAGTGCTCGACGCCGGGGACTGCTTTCTCTTTCTGTTTTCCCTTCGGACCAAGGGAGATTTCTTTTTTTTTTTTCTTATCAGGAAGTTTTTCTACAGGATGTGGTCTGTCGTGGGACTAGGACTGGTCACCTGCTTTTTTTGTTGCAGGATGAATTGTTGAACGCTTTCCTGTGACAGTTGCTATACTGCAGCCTTAGAACCTCAGGACAGAATACATCTGCCAACCGCAGCATAGCAATTATCAGAAACAAAATGACCATTTGTCCTTGACACAAATCTTGAAGCCAAGGTTCTAGATTATAAACTCTAGGCAATAAATCCACCTGTGGTTGTTTTAGAAAAATCAGGTAACTTTTTTTTTCCTTAGTTTAGTCACCAGTTTATGTATGTGTCTTATAGAAATGCATCAAGAAGTTTTTCCTCTGGTATATAAATCTGGGCTAATTAAGAGGAAAGTGAGGATGATGCAAATTGTCCATACTCTTTGCTAATAAACTCAGAGAAGTGGCTTTAGGCATTCAGAAGAGACACTGTATTATTTATAGCTTTTGCTATAGTCAAACTTGAGTTTTGTACAATTTTGTCAGTTGCATTATATCAAATGTGAAAATTGCAGCTCACATAATATATGTCTGAAGGAGTCAGATATTCCTTATGAGATTGTTTTTTATTAAGGTATCATTGATATGCAATCTTATATACTCAGATTTCACATGAACAACATTGTGGTTACTACATTCCCCCTATTATCAAGTCCCCACCATATACCCCATTACAGTCACTGTCCGTCAGCGTAGTAAGATGCTGTAGAGTCACTACTTGTCTTCTCTGTGCTCTACTGCCTTCCCGTGCCCCACCCCTACGTTATGTGTGTGCTAATCATAATGCCCCCTTTTCCCCTTATCCCTCCCTTCCCACCCATCCTCCCCTGTCCCTTTGCCTTTGTTAACTGTTAGTCCATTATTGGGTTCTGTGAGTCTGCTGCTGTTTTGTTCCTTCAGTTTTTTCTTTGTTCTTATACTCCACAGATGAGTGAAATCATCTGATACTTGTCTTTCTCTGCCTGGCTTATTTCACTGAGCATAATACCCTCTAGCTTCATCCATGTTGTTGCAAATGATAGAATCTGTTTTCTTCTTATGGCTGAATAATATTCCATTGTGTATATGTACCACATCTTCTTTATCCATTCATCTCCTGATGGACACTTAGGTTGCTTCCATTTCTTGGCTATTGTAAATAGTACTGAGATAAACATAGGGGTGCATCTGTCTTTTTGAATCTGGGATCCTGTATTCTTAAGGTAAATTCCTAGGAGTGGAATTCCTGGGTCAAATTGTATTGCTATTTTGAGTTTTTTGAGGAACTTCCATACTGCTTTCCACAATGGTTGAACTAATTTGCATTTCCACCAGCAGTGTAGGAGGGTTCCCCTTTATCCACAGCCTCACCAGCATTTTTTGTTGTTTGTCTTTTGGATGTTGGCCATCCTAACTGGTGTGAGATGATATTTCATTGTGGTTTTAATTTGCATTTCTCTGATGATTAGTGATATGCAGTAACTTTTCATGTGCCTGTTGATCATCTGAATTTCTTCTTTGGAGAGGTGTCTGTTCAGATCCTTTGCCCATTTTTTAATCAGGTTATTTTCTTTTTGGTTGTTGAGGCATGTGAGCTCTTTATATATTTTGGATGTTAACCCCTTATCGGATGTGTCATTTATGAAAATATTCTCCCATACTGAAGGATGCCTTTTTGTTGTGCTGATAGTGTCCTTTGCTGTAACACAGAAGCTTTTTAGTTTGATATAGTCCCTTCCCTTGCCCAAGGAGGTATGTTCATGAGAAAGTTGCTCATGTTTATATTCAAGAGAGTTTTGCCTATGTTTTCTTCTAAGAGTTTTATGGTTTCATGACTTACATTCAGGTCCTTGATCCATTTTGAGTTTACTTTTGTGTATGAGGTTAGGCAACAATGCAGTTTAATTCTCTTACATGCACCTGTCCAGTTTTGCCAACACCAGCTGTTGAAGAGGCTGTCATTTCCCCATTGTATGTCCATGGCTTCTTTATCATATATTAATTGGCCATATATGGTTGGATTTATATCTGGGCTGTCTAGTCTGTTCCATTGGTCTATGGGTCTGTTCTTGTGCCAATACCAAATTGTCTTGATTACTATGGTCCTTATGAGAATTTTTTAAAGAAACATCTATGTACCTTCCTTGGGAGGCTTATGGGCAATTTTTTTCCCAGAGAAACACATCTGATAGAATAATAATAGTCTTAAACGTCTAAATTTTATAGTAATGATCCTAAATACAGTATATAAGATAGAGTGTGGCAATCCAAATGAAGTCACTTAGGGAGAGAGTGTAGCTAGAGAAGAGAAAAGGGCCCCAAGGGCATTACAGCATTTGAAAGTCAAGTCAGGAGGAATGAACAGCAAAGTACTCAGAAAAAGTGTTCCTGGTGAGTGAGGTTTAAAAATGTCTAGCATATGATGTCCAAGAAGCCACTAAGGGAAAGATTTTCAAGGAAGATGCATTGGGTGTGTATGGTCAAATGCTGCTGAAAATCAAAATAAAGAGAGAGAAATCACCCCTGGTTTCTGCAAAAGAAAGGCCAGGGTTATTATGACAAGAAACATTTCATGAGTTGTGGGGACAAAAGCAGCTCTTGAGTGAAAAAATGACTGTAACCTTATGAACTAGAAAGTATCATTTTTTAAAAATCCAGGTAGTGTTAAATTACAAATCAATCTACCAAGAACTCCACAAAATCTGTACTAATAAAATATTAAGTAAAACTACCCAAGTTATAAAAGAGCAATTAAACAGGTCCAAATTACTATTGTGTTTGTTCTTTGCTGCAATGACTCATCATAAATTTATCCATTCTCCCTAAGGTAATTCAGTCTTTTAACCTGATCCTAATAAATTTACTCCAGAATTTTTCATGGAACTTTGCAACTTAATTCTAAAGTCTATATAGACACTATAAACTTGCAACAATATCCAGAAAAAATTTGAAACAGGAGCATAGATTACCCATACAAGATAATAAAAAGTGCTATAAAACAAGAGTAAATATTAGTACTACCCATAAGTCATCAGTATAACAGAGAAACCATACTAATTAGTGGTGAAAATGGCATTCTAAATCAGTGAGGTAGAGGAGCAGGGTGGGTGTTGATTAAATGATGCTGGGAGAATTGAATAGTGCCTGGGGAAAATAAATGAGCTATATCCCTTCTCTCAATCCTTAACACTAAATAAGTTTCAGAAAAATCAATGTTTTAAATGTAAAAAAAATTAAACTATATATAGGAAAGGAAAACACTGGTAAATTCCTTGATTCCTTGACTTATAAATGTCTTTCTAAGCATGGTTTAGAATCTATTAAAGAAAATATTGCTAAATTTGAGTTCATCACAATTAAAAGGCTTCTCATGGCAAGAAAAAGATATCAATAAATTACAAATTTAGTAACTTAGATTTTTTAGCAACACATATGCTGACAAGCTAATTCTCTTACTATATCTAGTGCCCATGCAAATCAATTGAAAAATTACCAACACATTTAAAATTGTGTAAAGATGTGAATTCACAGAATAAAAAGAAGTTCAAAACCTTTTAAATTTTGAAGATCTGATCAGACTCAATTATAATAAAATGAATGCAAATTAGAATTTACATTCTAACTGCATAATTGGAAATTTATTCTCACTGAACAAAAACTCCCATCAGCTGTACAACATGGCAACACAGTAGTGAGCCTTTCAATATTTGTTAAGAGGCAAATGAACAAACATAACCGAAATAGACTCATAAACACAGAGAAGAAACTGGTGGTTACCAGAGTGGGGTGTGCAGGATGGGTGAATAGGTTAAGGGGG
>JAQQAC010013566.1:7732282-7784479 GCA_029783875.1 Phataginus tricuspis | reverse complement strand
TGGTTACCAGAGTGGGGTGTGCAGGATGGGTGAATAGGTTAAGGGGGAAAAATTAATGAGAATGATACCTTGACATACGAAATGGTTACATGAGTCCATACACACGTCAAAATTCATCAAGCTGTACACTAAGAATTGTGCATTTCATTGTATGTAACTCAATGCAAAAAATTTAAAAACTAAATAAAACTTAACTAAATGAAAACAAAAATTAAGACGGTAGGTCTGATGTTAAGTGTTCTTACCACGGGAGAGAAAGAGAGTGATGGAGGGAAATCCCGGAGGTGCTGGGTATGTCCATGAGCTTGATTGTGGCGAGGGATCACAGGTGTTTGCATGTGTCCAAACTCACCAGATTATACACATTAAACATATGCAGTTCTTTGTATATCAATTATACCTCAAAAATGTTGTTTTTAAAAATTACATTTGGATAACTAGTTTTCAATTAACACAATTGGTGAAAAGCAAAATTCCCCCAATACAGTGTTTTAGCAAGAACACGGGGAAACTATCAGGCAGTCTAGTAGAAGCTGGTACATCTCTCCAGGAGGCAATTTCACCATTTCTACCAAAATTATAAATAAACATATCCTTTATTTGATAATTCCACTTTTAAGAGTTTATACTATAATCATATGCCATAAAAATATAATCACAGAGATTTTCGGAGCAGCATTTACATGACAGCGAGCCATGCAGTTGTTAAAAGAAATGAGATATAGCTACACACATTTCCACGAAAAGCTTCCTTGATAAAATGTTGACTGAAAAAGCGAAGTGTGCACAAATAATCTGTACAAAAAAACAAAACAAAACGAAAACCATTTCAAGAAAAAGAAACCTGAGTCCTGGAGATCAATGATAGAAAAGTTGCCTACTTTTCATTGTTTAACATTTTGTGATGCTTGAATTAATACCATAGTTATGCATTCCCTTCTCAAAAAAAATATGCTAAAATAAGTCTCTTGGGGAGGACAAAAAAATGAATGGGAGACAGTGCAATGGTAGCAGTGAGTGAGGACGATTTATTTGTAGTTTGCTGACCAGGATACAGAGGAAGTAGATTGAAGCTGGGTTAAAGTTTTGCTGTTTTGTTGTGATTGTAGTTGCCCTTAAAAAATAATTAGGAATCCCTCTGAGGGTCTGAGTTATACCCAACAGAATGAACCAATTGGAAGAGGAGAGACAAGTGATTCACACAGAGGAGGGAAGAAGACCTTGAAAAGGCCCAAGGGATAAAATCCAGGTGAACTGAAGAGTCCACCTGTGATTAGGGCAGGAGTGCTTCCATTTTAATGAGTAGAATGAAGAAAGTTGTTAGATTTGCATGTGTAAAACTGACAAAACTGATGGAGAAGTTGCCTTGCTGGAGCTAGTTTTATCCATTCTGACAAGAAGGCAGCACTATGGACACAAACCCAACTATGTTTTTTTTTTTAGATGAATCAAAGAAGAATCTAATTAAACCATGAATATAAAACTTAATCATCTTCTGAGGGTGAAGCTTGTTGGAAATGATGTGAGAAATCTGAGGAAGATCAAGGTAACCCACTCGTCTCAGACAATGGGATATTGGATAGGAGTATCAGATAGGGCTGAGTGTGTTTTGAGGTCTGTGCTTAACTTAGAGTGAAATTAATTAGACTTCTCCTGTGTTCAGCTATTAGGTTGCAAGTATGGTGTAGGTAGGTAGGTAGGTGGGATAATTGAGGTTAAAGTATTGATGATGATTACAGGAGAGTAAGAAAGTGGTCAAGGAGATGAATCTGCAAGAGAGAATGTGAGATGACTCACCTTGCAATCTAAATTAGGCTGCAGAAGAAGATGGCAGGGAGGAGAAAAAGTGATGTAGTGGTAGGATAAATGAATTCCAAATCTGTGTTAATTCAAATAGTCATCCTGGGAATTAGGAGAGAAATGCAACCAGAAGGATAAAAGTAGGGCTAAAGTGGAATATTTGAAATAGAGATTTTGGTTACCAGACTCTATGGAGTAGAATCACCAATGCATGATGCTGGTTTGAACTAGGTGATAGACTGGAAACAAAGATTTTTCTAGTCCTCATTTTCTCAGAGCTTTAGTATTAAATGTTATCAAATACCCTTTTAACCTTTCTTGAAATGAGCTGTTTATTTCTTATTGAATTATATCTTATTTTATAATATTTAACTATCCTCTTGTGGAATAAAACTACTTGAAAATATCGATTATTTTCTTAATAGTTTGTTTTATGCAATGCTAAGATTTTATTTTGAATTTTCACATTTACCATCAGAAAAGTGATTATACTTTCAGAACAATGTTACCCTAAAAGGCTGAATTACATAAATTTCCATCCCTTCTATACTCTTGAGCACATGATTTGGCATGGAAATAGATTGTTTCTTGTAAATCTGTAATAAATTACTTGATTTTATTTAGAGTTTTATGTGGAAATAATTTTTCAATATGTAATTTTTCATTTTACTTATTTCTTGGTATACCTCATAAGTTTATTATATTCCACACAATCATTTATTTCATAGAAATTTTCAAATGTATTAGCATTGAGGAATATATATATACTATTATCTTATCATTTGAATCTCCTACTTCTAGTTTGTTGTGTTCCTTCTATCTCATGAAAAATATTTGTATTGCATTATTACAGTTTCCATTTAACTTTTCCAATTTTTCCTCAAAGAATCAATTCTCTTACAGTTCCACAATTTTGTCTTCTTTTTAACTCCTTCCTTCCTTTTATCTTTTCTTTTTTTGTTGTTGTTTTGCTTTTTATAATTTTTTCTGGACCATCCTAAGATAAAGAGTTCATTTTGTGTTATCGTTGAATCATGGAATAACATCTGATTTTTGACTTTGAACCAATTATATCATTTCTATAATGTAAGGTTCTCATTTTTATTATTTTTCAAGTAGCTTAAATAGTCTATCATGATATATTTTAATGACTTTTTATCTGGAAATTTAGAGAGATGAGAGTTTGAATTTTTTGTTTACTGCTTTTGCTTTACAAACTGTTTATTTGTTGAATTTTATCTTACATTGTAGCATTAGGGTTTTATTTTTAATGTGTGTTAAAGAACTGAGCTGGAAACCTTCTGTGAAGAGGAGCCTGAGAGTCACTCTGTTTCCTTTGATATGCTTGACGCTGAAATAACTCGCTAACCTTATACTAGTTCCTGGACAGTCGCTAACTATTTTATACTCTCTATTAGTTTACAGTCTCTAACTAGCAATTTACCTTTTCTTTGTGATTAATATTGGTGGAGCTTCTTTTTTTTTTTGGCTTTTGCTTTTTTGTTTTTTTACAAAAATTTACTCAAAGAAATAAAAAAAAAACTGTGGGAGTTGGTAAGTTTTAATACCTTGCACAGAAAGAACAAAGGATAGATACAATACTGTTGGCACTAAGGCAGGCATCCTCTCACTAAAGGGATTTAAAATCTTGACATGGCAAGAACTGGTATGCATGTGAGCTGCTATGTTGAGAACAAGACAATACTGCCAATAGCTGTATAATGCTTCAATTTTATAACTGACACTAGACAAGTGCTGATTTTATGGTTGAAATTCCTGGACCAATCATGACCTGATTTGCTTTTAAATGTCTGCAATTACAGTCAAGCCATGAGAAAATAAGAAAAGAGACAATATAAAGATAAGGTACAACTTAGTGCTATCTTCCTGAGAAGCTACCATACAAACCACAAAGGCTGGATTTTTCTGAAGTTCCTGTTTAAGTGGTGTCCCCTGATTAAATGAGCACTCAGGAACTAATTAAACAAAAATTAATTCTAAAAGTCAGAAGTAACTATAGAAGAAGAGCAAATATTTTAGGATACATGCACTTATTGTTGGGAGATATTTGAAAGTGTTACTTATAAATAACAAAATTGGAGTGTCCCAGAATTTTAAAGCACTTACTGAAAATTAGACTCAGATGGGCATCCTATGTTAAACTTGGATAAATTGTCAAATCTTCACATACATGTTTCCTAGAACAGATTACTTTTTACTCAATTCCTATCTTTAAAGTTGTTTTTATTTTCAAATAAAATCATTTCCTATTATGCTTGGTTATTAATCCAAGTTATTTCCTTCCAATAAAAAAATCAATCATCTCATTTGTTTCTTCAGAGCCATGCCCTACTATGAATGAACTCAAAACCTGCTTCCTACCATGAATGCACTCAAAGCCCACCTATGCATGATGCATATTAACATCCAATTTTCCTCAGAGTGGTAGTCCATGTACCAGCATAATGGGTCTAATGAAGTCACAAAAGACTTACTCCAGTTTTCTTTATACATTCTTATTGTTGTCTCTTACTCTCCTTTATCGTCACTTCTTTCCATGCCCTTAAACATTGGTGCATCCCAGAATTCCAGCCTAGTGTTCTTCTGTTCTCATATGTATCTTCTATCTAGGCAAGCGCATAATTCTGGCTCAATTACTTCTCACTCAACTCTACTTCACACAGTATCTGAGCATCTTTCAAAAACATAGATCATATTATTCAACAATCGGATGATTTTTTGAGCAACTACTTTATTATAGGTACAATGGTAATATCATCAATTTCTCACAACCAGGTCTCGAGTCTCATTGTTAAAAAATACACGGAACTCTAAGTAATAGATCATGTAAGGTTTATTAAGGATAGCTTTTATATGAGGGAGCCGACAGAAAGAGAGAAGTCAGGCCCATTGGAAATGAGTTGGTGTGGCATTGATCTTTCTTGATTTCTTATGCCCATATGTCTCTGGGTTAGGCACAATGACATTTAACAGATGTCAGTTTATAATCTCACAGTCTGTTAGTCAAAAGGTTTTCCTAGAACAGAGGATTCCAGGGAAAAAAATGAAAAAACAAATCATCTCTCTCTCTGATAGCAGCATCTTGAACTTGAAAATCAGCCCCTCCTCACTCAGCCCACCCCCTTTTTTGAATAATAGCATGTTACTCAAAATTAGCCAGTTGATACACTGAATTTCTCTAGGCCATAGTGGTTAATTTATGCTTGGACATATCAAACAGGCTTAGCCAATAAGCACACTTTTCTCTTCCTGGTTACACAGATTGATAGGTAATTACCAGATGACCCAAGATGATCCAATAAGAAGGAATCCTGAGACTCAAAAAAAGACAGAAACGTTTTCCAGTGGACTTGAACCTGGGAGGATATCCGTTGAAATTACTCTTGTCTGATTTTGAATACAAAAAAGAGAATCTGTCTGTATTAGTTAGGGTTAGACCAGGGAAATAAAACAACAGTAAGCAATATGGAACAATTTATTACTAAGAGAAGACCTTACACAATTGTGAGGGTGGCTGAAGAAATCCATGGAAAGATGTTGTCTCTGTGGCCTAAGAGTAATATTCAAGAAGTAAAACTAGGCATGAAATGACGGCAAAGGATCAGAGAATAGAAAAAATTGGAGCCCATGAATTCGTATTGGAACCCACAAAGATAAAATGGAATGCAGACCAACAAACTGGAATCTGAACCTGTCTTTCACCTCTTCCAACCTTGGCACCACAGGTACCCTGCTGAAGAAGCCGATGCATCTCCCACTGGTGCAGCACACAGTCTTTCCTCAGACCCAGGGAAGCTGTAGGAAGAGGTGCAGCGGGTGATAGAAGAGTTACAGGCCACATGGCTGAACCATATCAACAAGACAAAATAGCAAATCCGCAGGTGCAAGCTGCAACACTGCTTGGCGTCCTGAACTGACTCTCAGAGCTTTACTGCCTGCAGCTTCACTTACACTTTCCAAATCTTGCTAAATTTCACTGGTGACAAGCCCTAACGTGGAATCACAGAAGGAAGGGAACTGTTGTCCCAGCTTAGCAAAACTGACAAACCAGCACCCTATCTGAAAAAGGAGTCAACACAGAGGACATGAGCATAAAACATGAACAAAGGAAAATCTGATCCTTTTAATTCAAAATCAAGCAAGCCCTGGAGTTCTCAGTTATACGACTTAATATATTCTTTGTGTTAAAGTACTTGGATTGTGTTCTCTCTCATTTTCCATCAGAAGATACAAAAGCTGGCACTAAGAATGGAGCATAGCCAATGACAGTCACCAAATTCATAATTAGCAGAATCAAGGAGGGAGGAAACCTTTCACAAGTCTGAGTTAGGGAAATCATCCTATTTGTAATTTGGTTACAGAGGTTACAAATAAGTAAACTTATACCTGGTTTAGCTTGGTGTTCAGAACTTATCCTTAGTGAGGCAATAGCATTCCTGGTTTTGATATATAAAATGTAGAATTTGGAGTGCGATGCTTATTCTTATGGCCCTCTGCAAGTCCTGTAAGAAAAAAACAAGTTAATGTTGAAATCAGTTCATTTGACTCCAGACAGGAAAGTGTGGGCTTACTATGAAATACTTTCTTGCCTGTGACCTACTGAGGATCCCTGCAAAATTTAAAATATTAGGAAGATGAGTTCTTTTCTCCAAACTAAAGTTATTGCCAACAAAAGCAGGGAAGTAGGAACAATAGTGGGAAATAATATTAAAACCTGTGAGAAGCCATTTTCGTCAGGCTCTTCCAAAGAAGTTTCTATTTAAAACATTTAGGAGGGTGATTACCTCACCTCAGAGATGCCAGATACATGTACTTGGGAACAAGAGTCAGAATGGTTGTATCTTCACTCCAGTCAACGTTTTAAATTGCCCCAAGGAAAAAGCAAGGTTTAGATAATTTAGAGGAAGGGGATTGGCAGATCAGTGTGGCTGGAGGATATTAAAAGAAAAATATAGAGTCAACTTTTAATACAAAGAATGGCTTGGGGAGATTTCTAGCCTTTGGCATTAGCCCATGGAATTTTCTAGAACACATAGATTGGAAGCACACTTAAATTTTAAGAGAGTTGTTCCATCAGTATCGGAAAACAACAAGCTGCAATTACATTTACTAAGACATATCCCAAGTTCCGAATCCTATCACAACAGGAAGGGGTGGAACATACTCTACAAGTCCATCTTCCAGACAGCTACTGAGGACAAAAAAACCTCCGAACTAGGGCATCGGATTCATATCTGCTGAGGAAAGAACTCCTAGCACCAGAGCAAACAGAGCAAAGAATCCTTGCTATTATTTTCAAGCCGTATATTATATATGACATAGACTCTGACTACTGTACTTTATTTCCCTTTTGCCTCATCCAATGGAGATTTTATTGCAAGCAATTCTATTCTCCATCATTGCATTTTGCATATGATAGCTTGTTGTATGGAGTTAAACTCTCTTGTTAGTTTGCCGGGCCCTAAGAAACTACATCCAGACCTGATGGATAGGAATTTATGTTAACAAGAGACAGAGACTTGGATCTGGCTATAGTAACTGGGAATAAGGAATTTTAAAATAATGTTGTGTTTATATGGTAGGTGGCCTAAGGGGTGGGGACCTTTGTTTTTTTAAACTGCCATGACCCACATGTTATTTAAGAAGGGCTCTATCCTCAGTTCCAGAAATGGACCGGCACTGCACACGTAGCCAAACAGTGCGCTGACGTATTGGATCAGGAATGGAAACGGACCAAACTTATCCAACCACATGGAATTGGAGGGCAAGAACGGGAGTGACCGAAGAAGGGTTTTTTATTTTCCTCTGGATCTGAGCTGGGAAGGACGTCAGGTAGGAAGTCCACCCCATGGTGAGGAGAATGTCTAACTAAATCTGACAGAGAAGAAGCAGAGCTGAGCAATGCAAAGACAGTAACTGAGACCTACTAATTGAGAGAGGCCCTGAATTGAGGAGAGACTGAAAGCTTACACTTATCTGACTAATCTAGATTTTTTGATAACATAAATTAATTCACTATCTTTTCAGTTAAGGGTACTTGAGATGGAATTTGCTTTCATTTTCAAAAGGAAAATAAATCCCAATTATCATTTTCAATTTTGTTTCTCCCTCCCAATCCACAATTTTATCCCACAGTCATACAAAGCATAATCAAGTCTCAGATTTTGAAGACTTGGCTTTCAGAGGACTTCTGACTGGAATTTGTATCTTCCTTTCCTGTCTTGGAAAACTTTTATTTATCCATTCAGGCTCACCTACCTGTTTTCTCCTTTGTAAAAGCCTTCCCCAACAGTCTGAATGGATCAATGCGTTTCTAAAGCCAATACTATTTCTAAGATGACAAAAAAAAAAATGGTCTATCTGTTGTTTATGTATAACACAGAGTTTTTGCTAATCACTTGGTAGGTTTCTGTCTTTCATGCCTGATTACTTGTTTCACTTTTCTACAGAAAATTGCTACAAGTATCCTGTGCTTTTTTTTTCAAAGTTCGTGTATGGCACTTTGCTTTTACAAAAGACCTACATTAATAACTGCTTTCACTGACTGAAAGACTTGTCCAAAGAGGATTTTCACTTTTAAGAAAAAAATGTGGAAAGCGAACATGGATTTGAACATTTGTTTTGCAGGCAGTGGTGATGGAGGCAGCATGCACGCCGAGGAGAGAGAGAGGCCCCAGGAACTACCCTCAGCATCTCAGCATCAGCCACCATAGCCATGAACTGTGTCTGAGGGCATCTGTGCTTTATCTTGAATTTTGTTTTTGAGGGGTTTTTTTCCATTTTTAATGTTTTTTAACTTTTAATTGAAATATAGTTGATATACAATATTATATTTGTTTCAGGTATACAACATAATGATTCAACAGTTATACTAATGCTTATCATGATAAGTGTAGTTACCATTTGTCAGCATAAAAAGAAATTAAGGTATTATTGGTTCTATTTCCTGTGCTGTATTTTCATCTCCAGGAATAATTTATTTCACCATTTGAAGTTTGTACCTCTTTATGTGTTAGCAAGATCTGTCCTAAGGTATCAGGAAAGCCTGAGAGGTTATTTTAGGGTCTTGAAATGCTCAATAAATTTTCCATATTAATTAAAGGTAATTGCTTTTTTGTTTTATGTCATTTCAGCTTATGAAAGATTTCATAGAACACCCTACTCTGGTTAGCGGGGGACACCTGTATGCAGGGTTTAAAATAATTTGTAACAAGGTATTGGCAGTAGCGACTACATTCTCATTTTCAAATAGTGTATTCCTTTTGTAAAATTTTTTTCTTTTTAGGTATATCACATTTTTTCTGAGTAGGAAAGTTATAATCCTTGAATAAACTATGTTTATTTGTATATTGCACAAAGTAGAGACTCAATAAATGTTGACTCCTAAATATGCTTTTTTTTCTTGAGTCCCCAGAATTTTTTCTTTTTGTTTTTATTGAAGTATTGTTGATACACAATCTTATATTGGTTTCAAATGTACAATACAGTGGTTCAACAGTAACCCATATTATAAAATCCTCACCCCCTCTAGTGTGGTTACTATCTGTCAACATAGAAAGATGTTACAGAATCATTGACTATGTTCCCCATGTTGTACTACCTTCCCCCTGACAAACTTATACCATGACCATGAATTACTGTGCCCTTTAATCCCCCTCACTCTTCTCCCCTGACCCACCCCAATCCCTCCCCCTTGGTAACCACTAGTCACTTCTCAGTGTCTATGAGTCTATTGCTGTTTTGTTCCTCCTGTTTTGCTTTGTTTTTACACTTCACAAATAAGTGAAATCATGCCTTTCTCTACCTGGCTTATTTCACTGAACATAATACCCTCTAGATCCTTCCATGTTGTTGCAACTGGGAGGATTTATTTTCTTTTCATGGGTGAATAATGTAATATTGTGTTTAGGTACCACCTCTTCTTTATCCATTCATTTATTGATGGACACTTAGGTTGCTTCCACATCTTGGATATTGTAGAAAATACAGCAATAAACATAAGGGTGCATATATCTCTTTGAATTGGGGTTTTGTTTTTTAAGGTAATTTCCTAGAAGTGAAATAACTGGATCAAATGGTATTTCTATTTTAGTTTTTTGAAAAACCTCCATACTTCTTTTCACAGTGGCTGCACCAATTTACACTACTACCAACAGTGTAGAAGGGTTTGCATTTCTCTGCATCCTCACCAACATTTATTTCTTGCCTTTTGTATAGTGACCATTCCAACTGGTGTGAGGTGATATCTCATTGTGGTTTTAATTTGCATTTCCCTGATGATTAGCAATCTGGAGCATGTTTTCATGTGTGTGTTGGCCATTTGTATTTCTTCTCTGGAGAAATATTTTCAGGTCCTCCACCCATTTTTTCAATAAGGTTATTTGTTTTTTGGGTGTTGGTGTGTGTGAGTTCTTTATCTATTTTGGATGTTAACCCCTTATCAGATAAATTATTTATGAAAATCTTCTCCTATACCATAGGTAGCCTTTCTGTTCTGTTGATGGTGTCCTTTGCTGTACAGAGCTTTTTAGTTTGATGTAGTCCTACTAGTTCATTTTTTATATTTTTCCTTGCAAAAGAAGATGTGTCCAGGAAAAAATTACTCATACAGAGTTCAAGAGATTTTTGCCTATGTTTTCTTCTAAGAGTTTTATGGTTTTATGACTTACATTCATGTGTTTGATCCATTTTGAGTTTACTTTTGTGGATCAGGTTAGACAGTAATCCAGTTTTATTGTCTTACATGTAGCTGTCGAGTTTTCCTAACACCAGTTGTTGAAGATGCTTTCTTTTCCCCATTGTATATTCATGGATCCTTTATTGTATATTAATTGACCATGCATGGGTTGATATCTGGGCTCTCTATTCTGTTACACTGATCTACAAGTCTATTCTTATGCCAGCACCATATTGTTTTGATTACTGTAGTTTTGTAATAGAGCTTGAAGTTAGGGAGCATAATCCCCCACTTTGTTCTTCTTTCTTGCTTTAGTTATTCAGTGTCTTTTGTGGTTCCATGTGAATTTTAAAACTATTTGTTCTAGTTCATTGAAAAATGCTGTTGGTATTTTGATAGGAATTACATTGAATCTGTAAATTGCTTTGGTCAGGATGGCTATTTTAACAATATTAATTCTTCCTATCCATGAGTATGGGATAGATTTCCACTTACTGGTGTCTTTTTTAATTTCTCTCATAAGTGTCTTATAGTTTTCACAGTATAGGGCTTTCACCTCCTCTTTTTTTTTATTTGCTCCCATTTTAGTAAACTCCATACACAAAAGTAAACTCAAAATGGATCAAACACCTGAATGTAAGTCATGAAACCATAAATCTCTTAGAAGAAAACATAGGCAAAATCTCTTGAATGTAAGTATGAGCAATTTTTTATTTACTCCTATGACTTGAGTTGGCTGAAACAAAACTTTTCCACAGACCCGTAAACAAGAGTATTTTAAGGCTGACAACACTCTATTGTTATGGCTTATGTTTTAAATGGCATACTGTCCTCCCTAATGCCCAGAGGAAAAAGGGACACAACTACAGGCTGTGATTATCAAGACTATTTTAGGCATTATCCTGTTGACCAAAACAGAGGACACTTATTTTTAAGTTGGGATGTTAAAAAAAATCATATCCTCTGTTTCCTTTAGTTTAACAAGTTCTATATTTGTGTTTTATAAGTTATTTTTCATATGTTTGTGGCACAATGCTACTTTGATTAGGAAATGACCTGCTGGCTGAGTGCCCATTCATTGTATTAAAGCATTTTCCCCTCAACTCTATCAGAACAACAAACCAAGAAGTTCACACTTCCTCATTCATTCTGGAAAACTGATACCATGAGTAACATAGCATGAACCTTTTTTGTCTCTTGATAATTGCAGGAAGTATTTTATTTTATAACAGAATTCAAGAATATCCAAAGTAAATAGCAAACAGTGGTTATTGTGGACACTGAGGCTATAAGTCTTATAATTCTCCTGAAGGATAAGTAATTGTCTTTCAAAACCTTGTGTTAGGTACTATTAACTTGTAAGCCTATTGTTTCTTTTCAATGGTTTCTCATTTGTTGAATATATTAGAATGATTTGTGACTGTGAATGATGATATAAGGGATCATTTTAAAAGTCTCAATGCTTCCTACAATTTATGGGAAAAATTCAAATCACTCAAGTCCTAAAGGTAAAACTGGAAAAAGCTTGTAACTATCAGCATCCAAGTGGGTCTACTTATTCATATTTAGGATATAAATAACGTCAAGAGAAGGAAAAGTGTAGATTCATAGAAAATGGAGTTTTAGCCTATTTATACTATAGTTCCCATCCATTTGCTCCTCCATTTTCTGCCTTTCTATCAATTAGAATCTCGCTCTTTATGCATTAAATATTTACAGTACAATGTAAAAGAATGACTTAGGCACTAGACACAGACTAAGCTGGGTCCAATTTCTGACCTCCTCCCTATATAATTTGGTTCAGTTATTTAATTTCTCTAAACCTCAATTCCATTGACTATAAGATGATAAATTGAGTTTGCTATAGAAGTTCGTTATGACTGTATTAAAGAAAATGAATGGAAAGCACATTAAAAAAAAAGTCTGGTGAGACTCAATAAATAGTGGGGATTCACAGTAAGATGTCAACTAACCATTAACAACAGCAATGCTTATCGACTGTGAGTACTTACCTTGAGCCTGACATCTTAACAAATGCCACCTATTTCAGCCATCATGTAACGACTAGTAAATGCAACTTTGTTGTTGCATTTTTTGTTATTTTCCCATTATAGCCCCAAGTTTACAAATAACTTACTATACTAAGTTAAGTTCTTAGACTGGGGGAAAATGTAACTGATATTCTGGAAAGAAAGAAAAAAAATTAAAAGGACCACACACATCCTCTCCCCTTCCTTGAAAAGCAGTTTCTAGCTCATAAGCAGTGTCATAATACAAGTTTCCCTGCTCTCTGAAAGCAAAGTGTTCCCATGAAACCTGAGAAGCTGAAATGACATAAAGTGAAGAAGCAGTTGCCATTAATTTATATGGAAAAATTTTTCAGTATTCCCAGGCCCCCCAAAATAACTTCTCTTAGCTTTTCTGATACTGTAGAACTGATCTTGCTAACTAACAGATACACAAAACAAACAGAGATAAAGTACAGATGCCCAAAAAGTTCAAAAACTACTGTGGTTAATGCTGAGATACTGAGTGTGATTCTAGGGAAGGAGCTTGTACAGGCCAGTCTTGCTGTTCAGGGTGTGCACTGCCTCTGTAATGAGCTACTGCAAAACAAACGTTGAATATTATGCTCACTTTTACTGTAGAAAGCAAAAGTCCTCTTTGGATCTCTTTCAATTAGCAAAAACAGGTACACATGTAGGTCTTCCATAAAAGCAAAGTGCTGCACTGTGAACTTTCGAAAAGCTGAGCACACCTGCATTTCCACCTGGTCCTGCATCCCCGTTTGCCTGAGAGGTAGTTATACATTGTCTCTTTGTCTTCAGTATGCCTCTTCTTGGTCCCTTTCTAATCCCAATCTGCTACCCTACCTGATACGTCTACAGATGAGAATCACCATTAGTTGTTCTAGATGTATATTTATTTGTTTTGGTAGAAAAGCTTCAGATTGACATTAACCAAAGATGACAGAGACATTCATCAGCTGTCCCGGAGCATGCCAACTGGGGGCTTTGGCTGAGGCCCATCCATTTAGTTTGCCATTTTCATCCATCAACCCCACGCATGTACTGCTGACCTACACAGGCATATAACCATGTCAGAGGTGCCACAGAAATATATTTATCCTCAGAGGCCAAAAAAGAGCAGAAAACCTTTTTCTTTTGAAACTGATGAGCCCTATTCTTGGTTCATCAGTTTTGAACTTGACCCAGCAGAGAAACAGAATGATGGCTCAGTTTGTCGGCTGCAGCCCTGCCACTTGACAACCCAGAGGGCCAGTGCATCAGCCTCACTGCCAGGGCTTGTGCTCTGAGCCTCCATCCCTGTCGGGGATCCTGAAGGCTCTCAGAGATTCCTCGGGGAAACAGGCACCAGCCCTCATGTGTTGTACAATGTGATCCTAAATATATACCAATAACCGAGTCTGTAGAGAAATTACAACACACGTGTGTCTGTGCAAGCAAGTACACTTAAAACCAAGTTAAATAAATAAGCATTCTAGTTTATAATGTCAAAAGAGTAAGTTTTGTCTAAATTTGCCAAGGGAACAGGTTTATATTATTTTTAAGAACAAGTTCAGTAACAGGTAAGGTTCAGTTCAGGCTCCACAACTTGCTGAGACCCTGAGTAAGTTACTTAACATCTTTGTGCCTCATGATCCATGCTTTAGAGATAGTTATGCTCAGAAGTCTATGTTGAGAATTAATTTTATTGGTATGAGCTTTGACCTTTTTTTGCAAAACGTTGCATAAGTGTTAGCCAATATTACTTTTAAAATACCCAGGAAATTACTCTTATTCTATAACAATTAACACTGTCCAGATTCAGAAATTGAAAAGAAAAATAGTATTTTCAAATTTTAATAAGCAACAGCATTTGATTGCAGAAAATATAAACCAGATGTCTGGATAGATACAGAAATCTCTTTTGGGTTTGCATCTGAATATGTTAAAATATTACAGTGCATTCAGTCTTCCAATAATCCATTCAAATAAGCATTTGTTACGCTGCACACATGCTAAACTTCTCTTTCTATATATATATATATATATATATATATATATATATATACAGAGGTTGCTTCCGATTCAGATTTTCTATAGCTGGTTTCTTTTCATAATCAGCTATCACTACAGATTTTATCTCCTCAGAATGACCTTGCTTTATTACCCTAAGTAAGATTTTTGCTCCTAATAAATTTTCTGTAATATTGTTCTGTTTCATTGTCTTTCTAACCTTAATTACAATCAGAATTTATCTGAATTATCTGCTATTTGCTTCAATCTGTCCCCCTCTATTCTTGCTATTTTCACCAGGGCCCAGAATTGTGCTGGACTACTAGTTGTAATAATTAGAGTTTACATTTATGCATTTTGTGCATAACTTTGTCCACTTCACATTTATTAACAATTTAATCTTCAAAACAACCTTGCAAGATAAATGCCATATTAAATGCATTTTACAAATGAGAAAAAGGAGGCAAAGAATGGCAAAGTAGGTGCTCATAATCACAAAACTAATGGTTGTTAACCTCAACTATCTCCTCCTTCCTAGTAGGCACTTAACACACAGTTGTTACATAAATAATTAGATGCACTAGGTTTGGAGCAAGGAGATGAATATGCAAAGGTGAATAAGACCTAACCCCCCAGGACATGGGGCATATGAGTCTATGTGAGGGAAATCCATAGATATGGTAGGTTAATAAGCAAGATATCACCTTAATCTAGCACATTGACATATGTTAATTACATCTCAATAAAACAGGAAAAAAATAAGCAAAGTAGATAGATTCCATGAATCATATACATGCTTTGATAGAAGCTTTCACAGGATACAGAGTGTAAATAAGGACATGGAATTTCCTTTGGTAGTAAGGTTCAGTTTTCTTATGGAAGATGAGGGCTAATGTCTGTTTTCAGGGAGAAGACCGAATATGGAGTCTTAAATTATGCAGCATTGGGAATCACTACATGAAACATTCTACAATACAGTAGAAAATGCCTGCAAAACAAAAACTCTCTTGACAACCCCCTAAAACACTGCATGAGGTTTGTTTATACTGCAGCACTTCAGCGACTCTAGCTGAATGTGGTTCAGCAGCAAGCCAAGCTGTTGCCATGGATATGTGAACAAAGGACCAAATGGAAATGGAGTCAGTAACCCATGCTGAACTCTTAGAAAATAAATGCCATGAGCATTTCCCCATCAGAAGTGGTTCTATCTTTGCAAAAATTAAGCGTAGGGAATTGCATCATTTATTTCAAAAGTAATAAGTTTAGAAAATATAATCATTGGTCATAGCTGTCATCTAGTAATAGAATTTAAAATAGTCATTCACTGTTAGTCGAGTCACTGCATAAACACTATATGGTTTAAATATTGTTTTAAAGTTGGGGGATTTGGTTTTGATCATTTCAAATAGCATTAATAATTTGTCAAGTAGTACAAAGTACTTTATAATGAAAAATACATATATTCAGTTTGAGAACACTAAGTTTTTAATGTATACTAACAATTTGAGTAAGAAGAACTATCAGCCTGATAGTTGTCAAATTTTCATCCTCTATAAGCACTAACTTTTACTGAAGTGGTAGGAATATGTGGCCTTACCTGGCGTCATATAACATATATCTGCATATAAGATAACACTGTGGATAATTTAAATTTTATTTTCAATTTTTATTTTTATTTTCTATTTTTAGATTGATTCTTAAGCTCATATTTTATGAATATTACTCTCAATTATTACAGAGGACTTAATTTGGTTATTTAGAGAGGACTCCATTTGTTTACAGATTTATGATTTTCTCACTTTCTTTAAGAGACTGAAACCTGGAACGCTTCATGCCTTCTGTGAACGATAGATACAGAATATGTTTAATTAGTTAGAATATGTTGAAGATGAGAGGCCTTTTTCATGTATTACAATTTACTCGAAAACATGAATTGAATATGGTTTTGTTAAGTAAGTCTGGAGAAGTAATCTTGAATTTAATTGCATCTTGAAGTAACCGTGAATGGATAATTTGAGGATATTTCAGGGGAAGAGATTTTTCCATATCAATCAGTGAACTCCTGTCATTAGTAGTTAGTGTTATAGCTTCATAAATTGCTTTTTTGTTTGATTTATTATTGGAAAGTTTTCATTCTCTAACCAAGAAATCAGAAGTTCTTAAGAGTTGAAGGATTTTTTTTTCTTTCTTTCTTTCTTTTTTTTTGACATAAATAAAAAAAGCGGCACAGCAAGTTAGATTACCATGCTGAGTTTGGCAAGGTTGGTGTAGGATTGATGTATTTTTTTCTATTGGAAATTTTCTGAATTAACATCAGGAGAAAGAATTAAATGGTCTTTATTTTAGCCCTAGGGTTTATATTATGTTAAAGTAAAAGAGTCTCTGGAAAAATCAAATATTAAGAATACATACAGTATCCTGAAAAATATGTTGATGGACTTCATTTTAATTTATTTAAATAGCTCATTTCTGTCACTTAATAGTATTGGGAAGAGCACAGTTATAACAAAGAACACATTAATTATGAGCAGACACAGAGGAAATTAAAGGACCTATGATATCTATTCAGAAAATAAGGAAACCAAGTTCTAAGGATATTTGATATTAAAGTTATGAAAAGAGATAGGAAAAGAAGCATAATGTTCTCAGTGGATAGTGATCAAAAAGAAAATAATCATTTGATTTGGTTTTTGCATTAAATTGAATTAAATTTCCATTCAAACTCCTCAAATTTGCTTAAATGGGTTTGAACTATCCTTTAAGATGAGATAACTTAATTCATTCACTTAAGAAAAAAAAATCTCTCTAGGACACTCATTAAGTCCCTGTTATTGTGCAGGGTACTATGAGCAGGAGAACATGAAAGACAGTTGATTATTTGAATTTTTAGTTCATCTTTTTTTCAGAAAGTATTTGAAGCATCCTCCTGATGGGCATTCTCAAGTCCCTGAGGTAGATGTCAGCGTGAAAGGAGTGTGTAATAGTTGTTTTGAACCAAAACATTCAGGCAGGGCCAAGGAGCTAATGGCAGAGAAGACCCACCAAGAGCGAATGTTCCCTCTACACCACGTGGTGAGCTTAGCCTCACGGCGCCAGCCCCACTCAGATGGCCGTGGGTGTTCTCTCTTTAGAGTCTTAACACAAAATCAGTGCCTCATGTGCATGGTCGTATCCATCACCTGATTTGGTCCTACTGAATGTGAAAAAGGCTGTCTTTGCTCTAACATACTAAACACTTTGTAATTCATTTTAAGAGCCAAAAAGTGGATATAGAACATGTTGCTATGAAACAGAGAAGGAAGATACCCAGCACCTAAAATAAGCCAAAGATCTCTAGGAAGTGTTATTCAGGTTGAGTTGACAAAGAAGCTAAAGATAAATGACAAAAAATAAACCAAAAAAAACCCTGTATTTATCTTACGTATTTCTTTTTAAAAATGCTCTAAAATATTTTCATTTTATTCTTTAATTGAAGCTATACTTTTTTCATTAATTTTTTTATTAAGGCATTATTGATATATACTCTTATGAAGATTTCACATAAAAAAACAATGTGCTTACTACATTCACCCATGTTATCAAGTCCCCCCCATACCCCACTGCAGTCACTCTCCATCAGTGTAGTAAGATGCCATAGAGTCACTACTTGTCTTCTTTGTGCTACACTGTCTTCCCCATGATCTCCCCCACACCATGTGTGCCAATCATAATACCTTTCAATCCCCTTCTCCCTCCCTCACCCCTCCCCTTTGGTAACTGCTAGTCCCTTCTTGGAGTCTGTGAGTCCACTGCTGTTTTAGTCCTTCAGTTTTGCTTTACTGTTATTCTCCACAAATGAGGGAAATCATTTGGTACTTCTCTTTCTCCACCTGGCTTATTTCTCTGAGCATAATATCTTCCAGCTCCATCCATGTTGTAGCAAATGGTAGGATTTGTTTCTTTATTATTGCTGCATAGTATTCCATTGTGTATAAATACCACCTCTTCTTTATCCATTCATCTACTGATGAACACTTAAGTTGCTTCCATATCTTGGCTATTGTAAATAGTGTTGCAATAAACATAGAGGTGCATATGTCTTTGAATCTGAGAAATTATATTCTTTGGGTAAATTCCTAAGAGCGGAATTCCCAGGTCAAATGGTATTTCTATTTTCAGTTTTTTGAGGAACCTCCATATTGATTTCCACAATGGCTGAACTAGCTTACATTCCCACCAGCAGTGTAGGAGGGTTCCCCTTTCTCTGCATCATCACCAACATTTGTTGTTCTTAGTGTTTTCGATGCTGGCCATCCTCACTGGTGTGAGGTGATATCTCATTGTGGTTTTTATTTGCATTTCCCTGATAATTAGTGATGTGGAGCATCTTTTCATATGCCTGTTGGCCATCTGAATTTCTTCTTTGGAGAATTGTCTGTTCATATCCTCCGCCCATTTTTTAATTGGGTTATTTACTTTTTGGTTGTTGAGGTGTGTGAGTTCTTTATATATTTTCGATGTTAACCCCTTGTCAGATATGACAAATATATTTCCCCATACTGTAGGATGTCTTTTTGTTCTGTTGATGGTGTCCTTTGCTGTACAGAAGCTTTTTAGTTTGATGTAGTCCCATGTGTTCATTTTTGCTTTTGTTTCCCTTGCCCAAGCAGATGTGCTCAGGAAGAATTTGCTCATGTTTATTATATTCAGGAGATTTTTGCCTATGTTCTCTTCTAAGAGTTTTATGGTTTCATGACTTACAGAAGCTATACTTTTTAACATTTTAATTGAAGCTGTATTTTTTCTGTCAAATATACTTCATCTAACTTGCTTTTGCACAAACATAAACAGAGTTCTTCTACCTTTTCATATTTTTTCTTTTATAAATTTGAATTATTTATTTTTTAATTTAATACATGCAGAAGGTTTTAAAATTCCACATACAAAATCAGGGCCCATTTGACTCATTAATACTACTTTTCAGAGGGAATCACTCTAAGCTTTTTTATTTTTCTTTAGTTACACTGGTGGTTATCATAGATGACATTTTTGGTAAATACAGAAGTCATGAAAAGTATTTGGACACAACACTCCAAAAAATTATTAGAGAAATACTTTTTTGAGTCATATCTAAACCACCAGGATTAACATTTTTAATATTCTGTTTTATTCACTTAACAAATATGTATTTCATGTTACTCTGTGTTGTTCTAGAACACTGAATAATAAGCAGTTACTATTTACTACTGGACCCTCAGGAGCTGGAATAACCATTCTTCCTGTTTATTACTGTATCCTCAGTAATGAAAATCTTAAAACATGTAACTAATAAATGTATGGCCTACCTCACAATACCACTAGAAGTAGTCTTAAATTATGAATCATTTTATTTTTTTAGATGAAAATTTTCTTATAAATTGAATAATATGAAATTTATAAAAGGAAAACCATGTCACCTATGTATTATTTCCAATTACTTAAGAAATTAATTCCCCTATTACTACAGTAAATTTTTTTTAATTCTTGGGAACAACCTTTGCAAAGCATAAAAATAAACAACCTAATCTATATTAATTTAATTATTGAATTTAATTATAATCACAAAATATTAATATTAACATTATAAAGCATTAAACTGTCAAGCCTCAAGGTAACCTTGATGTTCAAGGCCTTATTTTTACTTGAATTTCCTAAAAGAAGTTGCAACTTTTCATATGTCACTTAGTTATCAATCGACAGAAATAAAATAGAAAGTTAGGCATAACTCTGCGGCAAAAATATGTTCCCAGCCTGGGGCAAATAACCCTTAAAGCCAAAATCAGTCAAAGGGAAAAATAAAGTGGGAGAAATCTGTTTATTGCTACAAGCAGTCATCCACTTCTGCTCTCCAGTGTCTCTCATGACCTGGCTGCAGGAAAAAGGACCCCACCCAACCTCTCTGGTCCAGATATGCCCTGGCTCCCCCATGTAATCACCTACTGATATGGAGATGGACTACTTCTCTCCACCCCTTGGAAACACTTATTGATATGGAGATGCACTAAGTCCAAGCAAGAGATTCTGGAAATGTTGAACTTTTACCCACATCAGGTCTCGTGCTTTCAGAACACATCTTCTTCAACGGAATGTTTTTCTCTAACAAGGCTTGGTTGAAAATTTGTTCACAGTGCCCACAATATGATATAAAATTTTCACTGTATTTTATATTTAAGACAATGAAAGTGAAGTAAATAGGGTTGACTGCTGGACAAAGCCAGTATCTCTAATATCTTTTTAAATGTATTTTTTTGCAATATAATCTCTTCTGAAACATTAGTGTTAGCTATAAGTGGCTAGCTGTTTCCCAAAGACTCTGGAAAAAGTTGGGTAATTCTTTGTACAGAGAATAGAGATGTCCTCACCACTTGCATCCAGGTGGGATCATCTTACTGAGTCCTGGCCTAGAGAATGTGAGTGGAAATGAAATGAAAAATGAGTGGAAATGATATGAAAAGGAAGGCTGGTAAAAATTTATATTCCTGGGCTCCACTTATAGAGTTTGTAATTTATTAGGTCTAGAATAGGGCCTGTGGGGTTGCATTTTCATCCTGTTAGCAGGAGACAATGATGCTGCCTACCCATGACCCACACTCTGATATTCCTCACTACTGCTTTGCCCATGTCCAGAAAAAAGGACAGGGTTTTTGTATTAATGAAAATATCATTTTTATGTTACGAACAAACAAAAAAATAATCACTGTCTATTTGCAGTTAGATACATGAATATATCCTCTCTGACCATCAATTTGAGTTGTAGGAGTTGTGGATATTTACAAATTCAGTTTTTAATATGGATATTTCAAAGGAGGAAAATCCTGTTCAACCTGGAGATAGTTACATGGAAAAAAATGTAGGCAGGAGGTGAAAAGTAAGAGCTATGAATTTAAAGCATAATTTATCATTTCTAAGTTATTCCTGAGAGAGCATAGCCAGAAGATAAAAAACATAACCCAAATAAAGAGGTAAAAAAGTGCCAGTACATATTTTGCAGACCTTAGGAGATCCCTACTGATCACCATGATGGTATTAATTCCTTTCAGATGTAAATTATAATTAAGCCATCCTAAGTGCATTTATTATGAGCTTCAGAAAACTGCAAGTATGTGAACACAACTAAACAACTTTAATGCAGACTCCCATTTTCAACATAAAAGCAACAAGATATTCTATTGGTATGATAGGAAAAGCTCTTTGGCTAAGAAAACTCTCCTTCCAGAACCATAGCTACTCATCTATGTTTCGGTCCATGTTTGGTTTATTTGTAACCTGCTCACAGCTCAACAGCTTCACTCTTCACCTCTGGCCCGGTGTGTAAACAGTTTATCCAATGAATCTTTCAGTCTCCATGGCTTCAATCCATTATTTCGACACCCTTAGGAAAACAAGTCGCTCTTGCTGATCCTGTACATCTGCTTAAACCCATTAGGCCCACTCAGGTAGCTCCCCTTTATTAACTTGAGATCAAGGATTAGACACTCCTATTCCGTTATTCAAGCGGACAAAGGGAGTTTGCTTTTGTCTTCCTTCCCCCCGCACCCCACCGGGGCTGAGAATGTACATCATTTTCTCCCATATCTGTGGTAGGCATTATCATCATTTTGTAGATGAGATACTTGAGGTAAAAAATAGTTGCTATTTGCCTAATAATACAGTTGACATTTTTAGCAAAGCTAAGGTTAGAATAAAAGCCTCACAAACCCAGTGTTTATATTTTTAAGTCATTTAACCATATAGTAACACCTATGTTGTAAAAATTAAAATGGACTCAGAGCACCCTGAACTGTGTATGCAATGCATGGGAAATTAATAAGTGATTTGTCTCTAATGATCTCTCTACATTATGCATTCAATGAGTCAGACACTTTGTGTATCATTTACCATGGTAACACCACTATTGTACAGTGCCTTGAATTTAGGCCATTTAATAAATATTAGTTGAATCAGTGTTGGAAGTATTAAAATATCATAAAGTACACTTAAAGAAACCCGATTTATTCCTTGTATGTCTGTTATTTAATATGGCTAAGAGGACAGCTTCTGAAATCAGACTGCACACCACTACTACTGAGTAAGTTCCCTCCTTGTTCGTTTCCCCAGCTGTGAAATTGTATAACACCACCACCTAACTCACAGAATTTTCAGGAAAATTAAATGAGAAAATTCACATTACTCTCTTAGGTTATTGCTGAACACCTGGTAATCGTTTAATAACTGCTCATTATTATTTCATACTGGTAAATAGCTGGGATTTCTAAACTCATGATAAATGTGCCAATCATAAACAGATACGAAGAATGGAAATTAGAGAAAAATATTCATTATAAAATAAATAAAGGGCCTCATTATTGTTTAATTTTACTCATTATTTACTCATTAATTTTTGTAATATTGTCTAATACACATTTCATCCTGATAAAGGCTTTAATAGGTAAATGGAGTTTCTCAGTATCCTGTTCTTTTGTTCCAAGGCAGGAAAATAAAGATATGCCGTATTTCAAAGTTCCACAATCTCTACGGGAACTACCTGAACTTCAGCCTTGGTAGTAAACCAGATTAGATGATTTATTCTAAAAGAGTAGAATTTCCACATATTCTTCACCGTATGTACTGCTTGCATTTCACTTCCTTGTTTTCTACTTTGCGCTGTCCCTTCGGTTGCACCTGCTCTTCTCTTACAGTTGGACTTGGGGGGTTTATTTTTGTTGGTGGTGTGGTGATGGTGAGCTTCTTTGGAGCAATTGTGTTTTCCTTTCTCATTGTCTTTTTCCTCTTCTCTCTCCTTGACCTAAGAAATAAAAGTACCCAGTTATTATACAAGGAGCGCTGCTTTGCTAGCAGAACTTGGGATCCAAACCAAACGACCTCTATAATGTGTATTGCAGCAGCTTTCTTGAAAGAATCATTTAGGAACAAGCCAATGCTTTCAGACATTTCTGGTGGCTGGTAGCATTTGCCATCCATCTTTAAAAAGGTAATTCCCCTGTCAAAGGCCTAGTCTCCCAGATAATTATATACAGCACAGCACTATTTCTTTTCTGCAACAATACATTGGAAACATACCAAATAAATCATGCTCTGTGGTATTAAATATTGGTGAAATAAATGAATGTGAGGCTTTTAGATGGCATGCCCTGGGAATCAAAATACATACGATTTGACATTTTATCTCATATGTTCAGGAGCTGACATGGGGTCAGAAATTGAAAAGTATCATCGTAATATATAAAGGATAACTATGTACCCATTTCAACTGAGAAGATTTCCTCTTTAAGAGGGTGATTACTCATTTGGAGAGATTTTTAGACTGTTCTCTTGATACAGATAGATTATATAGTTGTTGAGCAATAACTCAGGTCTTTTTCAGACTCTCCTTCTGGACAAGTTAAAGATAAGAGGACATAGTAACTTCCAAACCATCAGGCTGGCTCAGGCAGATACCATGCTCTGGATAACATTTGTGTCAAGGGGTCATGTGGCAGAGAATTCTTTGCTCCTCAGAAGATGGGATGGGGAACTGCTTTTGGAAATATGGTTTAGAAGTAACATGTTATGCCTTGAGATGTTTATTTTATAATAACAGATGCAATATCTAGCATACACATTTGATTTATAATTGCTATAATGTCATAATTATGTATGTAAAGCATACACAGAAAAATAGAAAGAAAATACTCCCTTTGGAAAATGAGATTGATTATGGATTAATTTTTTTTCTTCTCTTTACTTTTCTATTTTTACAAATTTTCTACAATGAGGATTAATTATTTTTATATTTTAAAAAATAGAATTGATGTTACTAAAATATCTTAAAAATTAAGGCATGGCATATAAAGGAGCAATTTCTTCTCATTAGCCTTTTGATTTTCCTTCAGTGTTTTGTTGTCTTTTTCTTTCTTTAACTCACATTATAATTTCAGATGTTTAATGTCAAAGGTCTATTGTATTAAAATTACTTGAACGAATATGCTCTCTCTTTAAAAATTTAATGAGTACCTAATAATTACTACACTAGCCCGTAATATAGTTCAAAATATAAAATGGGATGAGAATCATTACTTGGACAGTGACTGTAATAGGGTTGGTGGGGGGGACCTGATGAAGGGGGTAGTTTAATCATCACAATATTGCTCATGTAATTGTAGGTTAATGATACTAAAATAAAATAAATTGTAAAAAAAAATATATATATATATATATATAATGGGAGCTAGACCGTGTGGAAACAAGAGCACCTCAGCTCTGACACTTGCTAGCTGGGTGACCCAACTCAAGTTATTTAGCCTCTCTGTGTTCTGTTTTGCTCACATATTAAAAAGGGATATTAAAGGAATCTACCTCAAAATAAGATTAACTGAGTTATTCTGCATAAACATTTGGAAGAGTGTCTCACACATATTAAGTCCTATATATGTATTTGTATTCATCCAGATTTTGATGGACCTATCTGTAGCTTATTATTACTATTGTTATTGTTACTACTGACTCTATAGCTATATAAATAATAACCATTCCTTCTTGGAGTTTCTCTAATGCTCCTAATAGCTTCCATGATAGCAGAGAATTTATTAGTCTTCTTCAAATGAAGTCCCAGCTCCTATCATAATATTTGGGTAGGTATTCTATAGATATTTGTTGAATGAATAAATCCATAATGACTATTATAGTCACATGGCTGGGTCAAAAAATGAAATCTGCTATTTGAGCATAATCAGTTATCTGAGATTTCAAGACTCCCCCGTCTTGCTAAGGAAAATGAGAAAATGTTTTAAATGAACTGTTTTTGTGGGCTCTTACACTATTGTTCATATATTTTGGGTGAAATTCTGTTGTTCTTTATGGCCTTGCATTCTTTCTTGATATAAAGCATATGTTGAACCTAAGGAAAGAGTTGTGTTTTCTGAATGGGACCGACATGTGTTTCCCATCTGACTTTTTTCTCTGTGTTGCTTTTAAAGTTCATATATTGAAAGATGGTAGAAGCCTCTCTATGCCACAGAAAACACTTCACACTGAGAAATTCCTCCGGCCACATCCCCTGACCATGAGTCATAGTTAGTCAGAACATGGCTTGAAAATAACTTTACAAGGCATTGAAAGCCCAAAAGATTTTAATGACTGGCCTAAAATGGTCTGGAATTACAAGTACTTCCAAGAAACCATGGATAGGTCACTTCATTCTGTGCACATGATATTTAGGGGTGTGTGAGGATTACATATCTTTTTTTTTAACTTGTGGAGATAATTTATAACTGAGTTTGATAGTAGGTCTAAAGCTCAGATTTGCCTATTAATCATTAATACTTGGTTTTCATAGCATTAAGTGTATTGTGCAAAAGAAAAAGAGTATGGCATTTTAACCCTTGGAATAAACTCAGATTGCTGAGATCTTTTCAGATGTGATTGATTACAATTACAGGATGTGGGAGGGCATTTCAAAATATTTAAGTGGTTCTATAAGTCTAAGACTGAAAATGAATCACAGAACCATTTCTCATCTTTGTCAGTCACTGACATCATGCTTAAGGAATTCTTATAGCAAAACAAATGCCTATTCAGAGCATAGCCATTCTGTTCCCTGATATCAAGTCAAAGCAGTGTTCCCTACAAAGAAAGCTTGAAAATATGTGATCATCACCTCATAACTATGTACATGTGTAAAATTCATTATTATACTTGGTTTCCATAGCATTAAGTGTATTGTGAGAAAGAAAATAGAGTATGGCATTTTAACCCTTGGAATAAACTCTTGGATTTTTATATCTCACAAACATAGCACTACAACAACAAATTTAACAACCTGGACCAAAGAGCATTAATCCAGTCCTAAACAATGTTAAGATTGTAAAGATATTATCTCTCTGTATGTCATAGAGGCTAAAAGGAGTTGTAAATCTAAGCAGAGTGATTTAGGTATATAATTGCTGATTTCCAGATATTCTGAGGAAAAGAGATGAGGTTTAATGGTAGCTTTTATTTACCACACCTAATTCAGTATTTCTTCAGCTTTGGCTGCACGTTATGATTAACTGGGGAGCCTTTATAAACCCCATACCCAGGTCAAACCCAAACCAATTAAATCAAACACCCTAAGTGTGGAAACCCAGGCATCGGTATTTGTTTTATAACTTTCCAAGTTTTTCCATATAAAGCCAAGGTTTAGAATCACTGCTCTAGTTATATTCTGCTGGTATGGTCAAGAAAGCAGGAGAAATCTTTGGGCATGTTGGTAAGGGGTGGGTAACTAAAAGCAGCATTTGCTATTAATACATGCTGGCACTTTCTAAGTGCTTTTACTATAGTAACATTTAATCCACCCTAACGAGTAGAAACTATTATTATCACCACCATTTTGCCAAAGAGGAAACTTAAGAAAGAAAGAGTTCATATACAACTAGGAATGGTGAAATGGGAACTCAAATCCAGGTATTTGATTACACAATGGTATTTATTTAACAAATTTAAGCTCATATATTTCTTATTCTCGAGTTCATACAAATATCCCAAGCAGTGTCAAAATACTTGTTGAAGTCTCCAATGCTTAATACAATAAGCCAGGAGATCATTACCACAACTGCTTTACCAGCAACTGCCTTACCACATGTGCTGAAGTTAAACATGAAAAAAATAGTGTTTCCCTCAATAGGAACTTGGAAAAATAGTTAATACCAATGAATCTAATAGATAAAACTAAGCAAAGACGACAAAATGCTATCTCCATTCACTTGTGTCTGCCTTTCAAGAGGTCAACAAAGAAGAATCCCAAGCACTGTGATCCCAGCAACACTGAACCAGACTGTACATACAGTATTCACACTTGTTTAGCACCCAGATGAAACAATGCTCAAAGAACAGAATTCACAAGAGCAGAGAGCAGATTCCACAGTGCAATGTGCATTCTCTCCAACCTTCCCAAAACCTTCTGTAGCGGCATTCCCAGGGTCAAGGTGGCTACAGTTAAAATGACATGTTTTATGTGCAGTATAAAAAATACAGTTCAATTTCTCTTAATCCTAGATGCTGATGCTGACTTCCTTCTTTCACAACGAGGAGGTGTAAGACATTAAAGACCTAAACTACATTTTAAGCCATTGATTACATGAAGAGTATTTCCTGTATTTAAGAGAAGCCCATAGGGTGAAAAGGAATAGTTTGAAGATATAAGACACATTCTCCTTTTTGTCTAGGGATGAACAAATAAATTTTGAACCAAATTCAAATAAAAATCATCTTATATAAGTAAATGCCAAGAAATTTATAAATGTGAATTTGAAACAAACTGGTTCTTCAGTCCAGTGATCACCTACAAGTGTTATTTCAGGGCTGTTAAGAAAGAGCTAATGCCACCTTCAAAAACTTCCCCACCCATTGATATATCTACAATGTGGTCTTCACTCTTTCAGCTGTTTTACCGTTGAAAAGAAAGTATTTCTGAAGGGTTTATGTGTATGCCATTAATAGTCATTTATAGTTGAGTATGAATTAATGATCTAAGACTAATATTTTTTATGGTTTAAGGACAGAGAATGTGTGGGTCCTGGGACCTGGAAAGGGTGGGGAAAGGAGCTGCTGTCCAGAATGCAAAAAAGAGGTGTGCAAACTCTGGGAATGCCAAAGGCAATCTTCAACAATTCACAAGTTTATCTTGGAACCACTTTCAATAAGGAAGCAGGAGACATCTGAAAAGGGAAACTAGAAAAAATTTATTTTCGTTTGCTCCCTGATGATACACATTTCCTAAGGGTAATTAAGATTACAAATTTTAAAATATACAAAGAGAGTAAAGATAATTATAGGTAACTCCGTCAGCACAGAACAAAATTTGAAAATTATACTGAAATTCACATCATCATCCCCGTCATTTGGCTCAATAAATAACCAAGAAGATTAGGTGCTTCAAGAAATCTGGCCAAATAAGGTAAGACTACAAATAAGAACTACACTGGCATAAATGAAAAAGCCACTGACCCTGCTAAAGTGCAAAGATACCACACTGAAAATATATGAAGTCAACCATGTGTGAAAATTAGATAAAAATAATGAGGTTTACAGAAGTAGAGAATAAGCAGAGAACCATGATCATCTCCAAATGATAGAAATGTTGAAATGCTTTGAAGAGATACATTACACATAATACAAAAGTAACGTCAAATACCTTTTGCTGAAGATATTGCTGATTCTAGTAACTGTCCTGTTCTAGAAAGTAATGCATCATCCTCTTGCTGTCACTCTCATTCATGAAGTTCAGATTGATTTCCCCCAAAATAAATGGAAATAAGGAAAAGAAATAGAAGTGAAAATGATAACCTTCACAGATCAAAGAAGATGAATTTCTAGCAATAAATATGAGGAAGAAAATAAAGTCAACTCCAGAAATATTAAATATTTTTCTTAAGACAATAAGTGGAATGTGGCAATAAATGTAATCATTCCATTTATTGAGGAAATCATTTAAGAAATAAATTTGAGAAAGGCCAGAAAAATCATCCTATTGGTTACTAGTGCTGCAAAACAAATCTTCCACAAACTTCGTGGCATAAAACAATAACAATGTTATTTTTTCTCATGATTTGTATCTGTTAGGAATCCATAAATAGCTGGGCTGGGGCATGTGGGTCAGTCTTTCATGAAATTGCAGTCAGATTGTAGGTGAAAAAGGAGCCACTGGGGGCTGACCAACCATCTCTACCTTCACATAGTCTCAGCTTTCCCATATCTCTTCAGGTAGACTAGTTTGGGCTTCCTACATAGCATGGTAACCTTAAGGCGGTAGAACTATTCGTACTGCAGGTAGGGACTCCAGAGAGTGTGTTTCAGTGAAGAAGCAGAAAGCTGAATCTCCTTTTATGACATGGCCTTGGAAGTCATCTAACACTTCTGTCAAGCTTTATTAGTCAAAACAGTGTCAGCAGTCTTCTCTGTTTCAAGTGCATGGGATACAAATCTAAGCTCTCAAGGGAAGGAGTATGAGAGACATACTTGTCACAGTATTATGTGGAATGGGAGATACTGTGGTGGCCGTTCTTGGCAAGTCCCATCTGTCACAGCACTTTCTCCCATCCCATGTGAAAATGTCTTTCGTACTTCTTCCATTGAGAGGTTAGGTTTATATCCCATGCAAGCCTGTATTTTACTAGACTATACCCAACAATAAAATATGATAATAAAAATAACAAAGTATCTCATTTAAGTCTATTGTTACTTCCATTTCATAGCTGCAAAACTGAACTTCAGGGAGTCTGTTTAGCATGCTCAAGATCACAATGCAAACAGCATAGCCAACATTTAAACATAGACTATCAATTTAAAATTCCAGTTGTTTCCATTACATCACTGAGCAATTATTTAATATTGACATAACCCATCACTCTCATAAAACTAGTGCATTTCTGATTTTTTATTTGTCATAAAGATCCACTTCTCGATAGTGCCTTTAAGTGGAAGCTCAGCTCTGAACCCACCAATAATGGTGAAAGAACATTCAGGTCAACCTCACAAAGGGCTTTCCTGGTCCACAAAAATCAGACCTTTGGCTTGTCCATTAGTATTGCTCTACAATATACTGTTTAACTTTACTAATATCACTTCCCCATTCCATATTAGTTGTTACAATTTTATTTTTATTCAATTTAATCTAAATGCCAATTTTCTTACTCTTAACAGAGAACCCAGTCTCTGATAAAAAGAAGAAAATACTCTCAGGTATGAATTCCTTCATATTCCCTATATTCCACAAGTTTATTTTGAACCATGTTTATCTCATTTCACTCTAATCCTACTTACGCCCAAAGCTAATCTCTTTCCCTGTACTTTATATCTCCTCCCTTCCTGTCTGCTCTGAGATTTTCTTTCTTAGTTATGTCTACTTATTTTTCCTTCTACCTCTTTCTCTATTGGCTCTTTCTCTTCTTTTTAAAAACAAACTCACATTCCTTATCCTAAAAAAATAATCCTTCCCTGGTCTGTTCTCCTCTCATTTCAGCTACTTCCCTTCCCAGTTTCCTTTAAAGTCTAAACTGCTTATCAGAATGGTTTACATTGGACAAATTCACTTAATTTTATCTTCTACCATTCTATGACTCATTTTGTTCTGCTTTCAGCCTCTCATTTCCTTCGAGCTATTCTTTTACATAAATAGCTTTTCACTACAACTCTATGACTAGAGGTGTGAGAGTTGCATATGTATCCTTCCGCAGTGTCTAACAATACTTACTACGTAGTATTCATCCAAGGTTCAGTATTTGTCATGGATTAAGATTTTGTTTAATGTCATTAATTCCTCATTAAAATTATTTATTTCCCTTCCTCTGTGTATATATCCATAAGTGGAATTGCTGGGTCATATGGTAATTCTACTTTTAATTTCTTGAGGGACTTCCACGTTGTTTTCCATAGTGGCTGTACCAGTTTACATTCCCACCAATAGTATATAATAGCTCCCCCATATCCATGGCAGCATTTGTTATCTTTTGTCTTTTTAACTATAGCCATTCTAACTGGTGTGAGGTGATATCTCATTGTGGTTTAGATTTGCACTCCCCTGATAATTAGCAATGTGGAGCATCTTTTTATGTACCTGATGGGCATTTGTATATCTTCCTTACAAAAAATGTCTATTTAGGTCCTTTGCCCATTTCTAGTTAGGTTATTTGGCTTTTTGCTATTGAGTTGTATGACTTAGTTGTACGATTTCCTTATATATTTTGGACATTCATCCCTTATTGGATATGTGGTTTGAAAATATTTTCTACCATTCCATTAGTTACCTTTTCATATTGCTGATGGTTTTCTTTGCTGTGTAGAAGTTTTTACTTTGAGGTAGAATCACTTGTTTATTTTTATTTTCATTGCCTTTGCTTCTTCTTTTTTTATTTTTTTGGTCACCAAAAATTAATTTCCAAGACTAATCTCAAGACTGAGGTTTTCTTCTTGGAGTTTTATAGTTTCCAGTCTTATGTTCAAGTCTTTATTCCATTTCGAGTTAATTTTCATGTATGGTGTAACATAATAGTCCAGTTTCATTCTTTTGCTGTCCAGTTTTCCCAATGCTATTTATTAAAAAGACTATCCTTTCCCCATTGTATATTTTTGGCCCCTTTGTGAAAAATTAATTGGCCATATATGCATGGGTTATTTCTGGGCTCCCTATTCTGTACCACTGTTCTATTTGTCTCTTTTTATGCCAACACCACACTGTTTTAGTTAATATAGTTTTGTAATATAATTTGAAATCGGGAAGTATAATGCCTTCAGCTTTGCTCTTTCTTAAGATTTCTTTGGCTATCCAGGATCTTTTGTGGTTCCATGTAAATTTTAGGATAATTCTCCACTTCTGGATGTATACAAAATCATTATCTCAAACAGATATCTGTACTCTCATGTCCATAGTAGCATTATTCACAACAGCCAAGGTATAGAAACAACATAAGTGTCTATAAGTGGATGAATGGATAAAACAAATGGATTATCACTCAGTCTTTAAAAAGAAGGAAATCCTGTCATTTGTGGCTACTAGACAAATGAACCTGAAGATCTAGGATCTAATATAAAATTGTCACTATAGTTAATGACACTGTATTGTATAACTGAAAAAATTGGCTAAAAGAGTAGAACTTAAATGTTCACACCAAAAAAGAAGAAAAAAGTAAATATGTGAGGTGGTAGATATGTTAACTTGGTGAGAGGATACTTTCACAATGTTTATATATATCAAATTGTCATATTGTGCACTTTAAATATCTTACAATTTTATTTGTTAACTGTGCATCAGTAAAGAAAATAATTCAGTCCCATGACTCCATTAAAATTTCACTAGCTAGGAGAATCAGAACAAAACTGTTTTCACTTTTCTATTTCTCTCTCAATCCTAGCTGGCTTTGAGAGTACATGTTCTACTCATAATTAATATCTAGACGCTTTTCATGGTTAAGTGCTTATCTCTTAAGTCCAACATGACAAACTCAGTGAAAGAGCTAGGAAAACTAGGAAAGGCTATAGCACTGTATTTTATCACTAATATCCTCACAGGCAGTGTTGACCATTGTCTTTTTCTGCCTGAGATGCTACACACTGTATGACAGACTGCGTGGATTAAAGAACAGAAATTTATTTCTCACAGTACTAGAGGCCAGGAAGTCTAAGTTCAAGGTACCTGAAGATTTGGCTGCAGGTGAGAGCCCACTTCCTGGTGTGTAGACAGCTGCCTTCTCACTGAGACCTCACACAGCCTTTCCTCAGAGTGTACGCACAAGGAGAGATGTCCCTTTCTTCTGCTTTTTATAAGACCACTGATCCCAACATTAGGATCCTACTCTTATGACCTAATCTACCTCCCAAAGGTCTACTTCCACATACCATAACATTGGGAGTTAGGTTTTCAATATATGAATTTTGGGAGGATACATTCAGTCTATAGCAGCTATTGTATAATTGGTTCCAAAGTTATCAAAACTAACAGATTTTGAGATTGCACTTCAATTCATGGTTGCAAACTTCCTCATGAGCTCTGAGTGTGACAGGAAACAAATAGTAGTTTCTTGTCCCCAGGATAATGTTAGGCTTGTGGTAGCCACCTACCTGCTCTGTCATACATGAACAACTCTCTGGGATCATTGCAATTTGGGTTGTGATATATCATTGTTAGCCATGGGAATTCTTATGGACTCGAGTTTGGGACATAATATAAGAATAACAACCAAAGAAGTAGATGGCCGGATAAAGACAATGGATTGAACATACATACCTAATTTTGGCCCATGCTGAAACTACACTAAAACTACAATTAGAAGTTGAACAACAACAACAGAAAAGGATACACCAAAGTATGTTGACAAGAGAAGAAGATATCAACAAATTTTGGGGAGGAGTTGGAAGGCATATGGGTTACATATTCTCACTTAGTAGGAAACCAACCCGATCCTTACTTCAAAAATCTTCAGATGGATAGAGTGGTTATAGGACCAAATACCTTTGTAACTTGGGGTAAAGGGATACTGAGATAAAGAGGATGCATTAAAAGCTATTTAATAAGTAATCGAATACCTAGATCTCCTTTCTGTGCCACTCCACCAGAAAACAGTCCATCCCAAAGCTTAGGAGACTAAATGTTTATTATACAGACAAGAAAAACAGAAGGTCTATAGATTTGGAGAAACAAAATCTTGCTTATCAAGGCCTCTGAGCGACCCTAAAGAGAAAACCTAAAGAAACAGGCATTCAAGTTTTCCCAAAAAAAGACCTAGCCAGATGATCTAATAATGTGACCTGAAATAAACAGAATATCTTTATTCTCTGGATATTTGTATCTATATAAATATAGATATAAATAGCTTTATATCTCTGGATCTAAGAGACAAATCTTATGAGTCTAGAAATTCCTTCAAGTTTACCCAGATCTTTCCAAGATACAAGAGCTAGGGGCAAGAATAAACTAGAATTCTGTGTAACATGAAGGCTGGAAATGTATAAGAAATATAGATCCTCACAGAAGGAATCTAATTCGGTTCCTGTGGTCCACAGATAATGTTGCAGAAGATATATAGTTTATGAGCTTATAAGGATTATAAGATGGCAGTTGATAAAATTCATACATAATGATATTCCAGATACAGCAACCAGAACTTGACAATGCTAGATTTCAAAGTAGGAGAGGAAGTTTCAAGGTCTCATCTCCATGACTGCAACCAGATTGTGGCCACAGGACCTTTGGTTTATTTCCAGGGGTCATACAAACAAACAATGCTTAATTCCCAACTTGAAGAGATAAAAAGATGTGCATTTCCTCCTACATTTCAACTAATCTGTTAATCCTCTCTCTTAGAGTAGGAATTTGTAGTTCTAAATTCATATCATAAATTGAGATCCAGTCCAGATACATATGGAGTTCAACATGATACTACAGTTCAGACATGACCCAATTTACTGGTTCTGTAGGGCAAATTAAGATGTTCTTGGATGTAATAGGTGGAAGTACAGAAAATCAACAGTGATTTTGACCACTCCAGCAGTCAAAGAATTGTAGACAAGGGGTAAGCCATCAGTACTAATATTTTTCCAATTACACAAATTAATACAGAAAATTAGTTTCCAGCTGTGTCAAGGCTAACACCTGGAAAGAGCTAATACTTAAAGGGGAAAGTTATAGAAAAGATAAAGAAGATTTATTAAACATTCTCTGAATGAGAAAAATTGGATACTTAGGTCAAGTGCTCAGGGATGAATTGTATATCAGACCCTGAGAATTACAGAACAAACTGAACATAGGTAAATTGCAGAAGGAAGAATCAGAGAATCAGAGAAGCAATCATAAATTTCAAATATTTAAATGTCATTTAATGAAAGAGGAATTAGCATTATTTCTGGGATCTCTTATTTTTTATAGCTGAATATAACTCACTGAATCTGCACTCTGATCAATCTGCAAAGGCAGAATGAATCCCCAGACAAAATTTGATTCAGATGTAGAGATGATGTGTCATTACACACAGAACTAAGAGGGCATGAAAAAGTTTATGGCTCACATATTGAGGCTTTCTGGGAAGAGTAGTGCAGGCTAGTAAGCATATATGAAAATGGCTTAGGGGACTGCAGGGAAAGCAGACTGACTTAACTCTCATTGTAATTAGGGGGTAGGACTTGGGTGAGGAGTCCTGTAGGCAGACCAGGGCTTATGTAGTTCAAACTTCCTCTTAGTGTCAAAGGAGGAAAACCACATTTTTCTAACCAGAATGCCCAGATTTAAGGTAAAAGAGGAAAAGATTGATGAAGCCTGATAGCTGAAAACAAACATCAATCATAGAGTCAGATTCTTTATTACAATATAATATGCTGAATTTGAAATGACAAGAATTATACTAAGAAAATCCTATTTTGGGAGATAATGCTAAGATGGTGAGGAATTTACATATGGCTGAGTCCTGTCTTCCTGATATTCCATGACTATATTTTTGCATGATAATTGAGACAACTTAGAAACATCCAATTATCTCAATTCTTAGATTAAGCAAAGAAGGTCTCAAATACAGAATCTTGGAGGAAAATTATAATTTGCTTTGTACAGCAGCTAATACAACACTAGTGTTATAAGAGATAAATAATAGCTAACCCAGATGAATATTTTTACCATTATTTCAGTTACAAATCATTTAAGTCCACAATGAGTTAGAAGAATAAGTAAATGTGAACTGGGTTTCAGTCACATAAAACCAATCTGGATAATTCAAGAAATGCCCTTGCTTCAAAGGTATCTTTAAGTTTGACAGCTCTCAGATGTTGATTTTATCAGAATATTGCTCTTTTAATATCTACTTGTTAATAATTTTGAACTACTGCTTATTTTTGCATAATATTCCATATGCATAAGAAAATACACCTTTGTCTTGTAACTATAATCTAATTGGCCAAAAGTTCTGTGTTAAAGGGTACCCATCAATGCCCAATGTACTTTTTTCTGAGGAAAAAAAAGGAACCACTCAGATATGTCAGAAATAGTGCTTGCTAAGTGCTAAAATAGAGGTAATTGAATAAATATGCTTCTTTGGTACTATTCTTGTAAGGGCACACATATTTTTAGCCTTGAAAATTTGTTTTAAATTTAAATATTATAACTAAAGAAATGCTAACCGATGACTGTCTGAAATCCTAGAATTGAAGGAGATTAGAATGAAAATTGACAATATTACAAAATAGTGTGTCGGGGTTTCTAGCCTCTCCCCTGCTGGTCCTGCTCACCATCAGGACTACTAGCCCTTTCAGTGGCCCTCGGAGCCAGCGGAGGGAAAGGAAAGGAGGGAGAGGCACGCCCCGACAAGGCGAAGCAAGGGAGGCAAGAGCCAACTGTCCGCCCATTCCGCAGCCTCTGCCATCCCCGGAGACAATCAGACGTGACAGGGAGCTCAGTCAAAGCAGGAACTCCTTTACTGCAGCTCAAAACACGGACTATATAGGGTGTGGTCTCTTCTGATTGGTTACACCTTATGCTAACAAGGCGACCTTCAAATTTCCAATCACGCACAGAGTTGTGAGCATGCGCAGTTGTCTCTGACGTAAGAGGTGGACCAGAGTGAAAACACTCGGCGGGAAGCTGTGGCACAGCAGAAATTCAAGGTAGTTCCCCACATTTTCCCCCTTTATGTTTTTGTATGAGCATGAGAGATGCCATTCTGTACTTGAGGATGTGCCTGTCTTAGGTTGTCCCCATCTTTCAGGAGATCTTACCAGTCATTGACTACCATCCTAGCACTTCCAGTAATGATATTCTCAAGAGGTCACTTGCACCTCTTGTAGGGCCATAAATGCCCATGAATGCTCTGGGGTATGGGGAACTCCTTCTTCAATCACTTGAGCTAACATAATTACCTTTTGCTGTAATATCTGTTGCTGTTGATATGATCTTCACCACCGCACAAGCATGAAAATAACTAATGACATTACGATTATTATACCTCCTAATAACAGCTTGGGTAGACTAAACAAACTAGTTATTTCTTCCCATACTCTGGTAAAAAAGGAAGCAGAGGGTAAGATTACAACCTCAGTTGCATTAAGGTTCACAATATTGTGAAGGAGCATTGCAGAGATTTTTAACATCTTATCATTCCATGGTCCCTTAATATTCAGAGTAATTCCTCAACATTGTAGTAGCATTAGTGGTAGTAAATGTTTGACATACATGGGAAAACATAGGACTGCAAAGATGTCCTTGTTGAAGGCTTAACAGTGTCACTTCTTCAGCAGTAGTCACTGTGTGGACTATGGCAATGGTAGCAGCAGTTGCAGCCGCAGCAGATGCAGCAATGGAGGCAACAATAACAGCAGTGATTCCAAAGTCTCTCTTAATCCTGCGATGAACTAATTGGATTCTTTGTCCTCCCATTTTGTTAGTAACAGCCCACAGATATGGAGGGTACCGGAACAAGTATTCAAGGATTAGTGTAGAGTGCTATTCTCCTGCACACAAAGGGAGTAGGAAAGTGAGCACGAACAGGAGTAATAGTCCAGCCTTCGTGACTCCTTTTATTCTTATGCAATCTTCAAAAGGTCAGTCCTGGAAAAGAAGGGATAGGCAGGCCCTCAAGAGGTCACCCTCTTGGGGAGACTCTATATCATGGCTTTCTTCCACTTGCTGAGTGGTCTGAGGGCAGAATTTCAAGTTCCTAGCAGGAACCCAAATTGGATTCGGTTCACCTATAGGAAATACACATCCGAATCCTCTGCCCATACTTATCAGTGGATCTGGTCCTTGCCATTGCCCAGTCAGCTGGTCTTTCCAGCGCACTTCTATTTTGGCATATGGCGTTTGATTTGTCCAGTGCCTTTGAAAGGCTGTTAGAGGTTGATCTTTTGAAAAATTTAAAATATTTAATGTAAGTAGGGCCACCCGTAATTGGTCATGGGGGCTTATTCCCCCTTTTTGTTTTTGAAATAGGTCTTTTAATGTCTTATTGTGACGCTCCACTATGGCCTGGCCCTCTGGGTTGTATGGGATTCCTGTGGAGTGGCTGATATGCCATGTATTAAAAAAGTCTTGTAACGCACTGCTAGTAAAGCAGGGGCCATTATCTGTTTTTATTTGATGTGGTATGCCTAATACAGCAAAATATTGTAAAAAATGGCTCTGTGCATGTTTAGCTTTCTCTCCAGCATGGGCACTAGCCCAGCAAGCATGGGAGCATGTATCTATTGAGACAAAGACAAATTTTAATTTTCCAAAAGCTGCATAATGAATAACATCAGTTTGCCAGAGACAATTTGGTTTAATGCCCCTTGGGTTAACTCCAGGGGACTGGAGGGGTGGAATTTGTAGAAAAGGCAAACAGGATTTACAAGTCCTGATAATTTTTTTCAAGTCTTTAATAGGAATATGAGGAAATCTATGATGAAGTCCCCTCCAGTTTAGGTGGGTAAGTTCATGGAGGTCTTGGGCCCATTGTAAATCTTGGGCCTGTTGCATGGAAAGGGCTTGAGCAGCAGAGGACACTAATTGGTCAGCTAATAGGTTTCCTCTGGAGAAGAATCCGGGCAAACCTTGGTGTCCTCGGAGGTGCTGCAAGAATATGGGCTTGGATCGTGCCATCAGCAAGGATCTCACCTGAATCATCAAGGGGGTTATGGGGTTTTTATCTAACTTGATATAAGAAGAGACTAAGATGGGAACCAAGTTCACCACATACAGACTATCAGAAAAAAGATTCATAGGTTCAGAAATTTTACTTAGGGCCAATGCTATGGCATACAGCTCCTTAAATTGTGCTGAGCCAGTAACCTTTTCAAAATGTTGGGTTTCCTTTAACTTGGTCGAGAGGTGAGGAGGGGGAAAGACAACAACAGCAAACCCCTCTTTTCCTCCATCAGTAAACACATTCAAGGCATCAGAAAGGGGCTTACTCAAAAAGAGTCTAGGTGTGGTCCAGCTTAACTTGGAGAAGGAGGCATCCCATCTGCTAGGTCCAAAATGGCAATCAATCTTACCCAAAAAACCCGTCAGAGCCTCAGACACTCTATTGTGATTTCCCTTGATCCATTCAAAGTTGGACAAACGATAAGGAATGGTTAAAATTTCTGGGTCTTTCCCATAATGTCTTAAGGTGGTGTCTCTGCCTTTGACTATAAGATCTGCCAGTTGATCTAATTGGGCATACACTCGCGGAGTGCCTCCTGTTGATGCATGGACCCATTAGAGAGGGTTACCTTGCTGCGTGATAACAGCGGTAAGCAACTCCAAGCCAGGAGGAATCCACAGACAAAGATCACAGTCAGGTTGATACCGGGCTAGTTGGGCATTATCAAGTGCTATTTGAATCTGTCTAAATACTTGTTTATGTTCCTCTGTTAATACAGCAAGCTCAGATGGAGTTTTGTCTCTCAACAACTCAAAAAGAGGGAGGAGGTCCTTTGTTGCAATGTGAATCCAGGGCCGCAGCAAGTTGAGTTCCCCTAATACCTTTTGTAATTCCACTAAAGAATATGAGGTCTTGATGGATAACTGAGGTTTAAGGGGGCTGACAGAATCTAGGTTAAGCTTTGCCCCTAAAATCTCAAAGGGAGGTATAGTTTGGATCTTGTTATTAGACACATGCAGTCCCCCTTGCTCTAAGAGGCATTGAAGCTCCCTGTATGCAGATTCTAACTGCTGGGCACTAGCTGCCCCTAAAATAATATCATCCATGTACACATAAAGAGTTATTCCTCCCCACTGCTGAAGGGGCTGCAGAATTTTGGAAACATATTGCTGACAGAAGGCAGGGCTATTGGCCATGCCTTGGGGTAGTACTGTCCATTCATATCTCTCATCAGGCCCTCAAAAATTGGTAGACGGCACGGAGAAGGCGAACTTCTCACAATCAGCTGGGTGGAAGGGAATGGAGAAGAAACAATCCCTAATATCAATTACGATAACGGATAATTCTTTTGGAATGGATGGGATCCAGGGCAGGCCTCTCAAGGGCGTGCCCACTCTAACCATCCTCCATTTACCGGAGGCCTTCTTAATAACAAACATCAGACTATTCCATGGGCTTAGAGAAGGTCGTATGTATCCCAACCTAAACTGTTCCTGAACAATCTCCTCAAGTTTCTGAAGCTTAGTCTGCAGTAACGGCCACTGCTCCACCCAGACTGGAGGCCCAGGGAGCCACGTAATGGCGGGCATCATCAGGGCAGTGGCCTTTAGGATTGGGGGTGCTGTGACCTAGTCTGAGGGAGATAATTGGAGCAGCCAGTGGGCCGCTGGCACCCCGGTCTCCCTGGCATTGTCTCATAAAGGACTTCTGGGTCATTAGTGATGTATATGGCAGACTCGCTTAAGATGTCTTGACCCAGCAGGTTGTCATTTAGGAGGGAAGCAACAAGGGGCCTAACCTTTCCATGATTACTGTCTACATCTTCCCACCTGAGCCAATCCCTAGCCTCCTCAGAGACTGCATTGCCCCCAACCCCCCGTAGGGGTGGTCCGGGGATCAACTTCCAATGGGAGGGTACTTCCTCTTTTCTGAGCACTGTCCGATTGGCTCCTGTGTCAATGAGACATCGAAACCTCTTCCCAGATATAACTATATCCATCTCCGGCCTTTTTCCTGGCACAATGGGCACCGTCCAGCGGACTCCAAGAGAGCCCAGGGGATCTGCTCCTCCTTTGGTTAATGGGGCGGGAGGATTCCCCTTCCCTAGTTTAAAGGGTTCCCTTGCAGATCAAACTTGGATTGGCACTCTTTCATCCAGTGGAACCCTTTCTTGCACCTTGGGCACAGAGACCGGGAGAACGAACCTTCTTCCTCCCTCACGGGTTTCCCTGGGCCCCCTGGGGGCATTCTCTCTTATAGTGTCCCTTCTGCCCACACCCGAAACAAACTCCATCGCCCCTGACAGGTGGCTCATGCTCCCCGGATGGGGTCTGGGGGGAGAGCGCTAACACCCAGGCCACTGCCAGGGAGGTGGTTTGAGCCTGCAGTGCGGTTACCAGGTCTGGGCTTGGTGGGCCTGTGTGCCTACATCCTTGGTGGCAACTATCCACCTCCCATGGACCTTTCTCTTAATCCTGCACATGCTAGTTTGTGATCTGATGTCATGCCTTCCCACACTAACATTTTGACAAATTGGTCTCTTAGCGGACCCGAGGGGAACTTCTGGTGGAGGCTCCTCTCCACTCTATCTACAAAAGAGGCTAAGTCCCCTGTGGGTTTCTGAGTGATCCCCGAAATTGGAGGTTCGGAGGGGCCCTCCTCTAACTTCTTCCAGGCAGTTAGTCCTAGGGCCCTCACCTGCTCTTGGTACAGCGCAGGGATTGCTGCTTGTTGGAGACTGGTGGCGAATTGGTCACTCGTCCCAGAAAGCATCCCGAAGGTAACTGGGATGGGGGATTCACTGACTGATTCCTCTCTGCCTGGACATGGCATTCCTCCTTAAAGAAGGCACACCATTTAAGGAACAAGGGCCCCGGAAGGACTGCTTAGTCAAGCTCTTCCAGTCCTGCATAGTGCAGGGCTGATGGGCCAGCCCCTGGAGGATGGTCTCTGTCCATGGGGAGTTGGGTCCATCCTCGGAGACTGCCTTCTTTAGCTCCTTGAAGTCAGGAGTCTCCCATGAGTACCATGCGGCCAGTCTATTGCCCCCAGGGTTGATGTTGACTGGAAATGCCTGGTAGGAAGGCGGCGCCAACCCATCCCTGCCCGTATTATCAGGTCCTAAAGGTGGAGGATATAATGGTGGTGGAGAGGAGTCAGGGGGTTTCTTAGGTGCTAAGGCAACAGGCTCTGGCTGGGGTTCGGGATCTGGGTCGAGGTCAACCCAAGGGTTCGAGGTTTCTTTAGATAATTTGGGGTATAGGTGTCGGGGCTGCTCAGCCTGCTCCTCCATGAACTGAACCCACTCTCCTTCCCCTGGCATTATCTTCGCCTTTTCCTCTGTCTTGCTCTTTTTGCCTAATCCTTCTCCCACCCTGGGGAGGCTAGCCCCAAAACACGCCTTAAGGGCAGATAAGGTGGGGTATACCCCCAAGGGTGGACTCTCACCTTTGTCTAACTCTGCCTTCCTGATCAACTGTTCCACGCGATGCCACGTGGTCCACTCAAAAAGATTCCCATCCGGAAGCCAGGAAGTCATCCGCCTTAGAGCCTCCCAGACCTTCTCGGCTTGAGTGTCCAAGAGTTCTAATCCTTGACTTTTAAGCATATATTTCAGCGCTTAAAGTGCAGATTCATCTTTAGAGATTGCTTGTCCCATTTTCCCAGGAATGTTCTTACCACATAATCACCCACTGCTCACTCTGCCGCACTTTAGGTTACTCAACCGAGGGATCCTTGTTCCAGTCTGCAAGGCTTCGTCAGTCGTTCCTCACACAGGGCACCAGTTGTTGGGGTTTCTAGCCTCTCCCCTGCCGGTCGTGCTCACCATCAGGACTACTAGCTCTTTCAGTGACCCTCCAAGCTAGCGGAGGGAAAGGAAAGGAGGGAGATGCACGCGCCGACAAGGTGAAGCAAGGGAGGCAAGAGCGGACTGTCCACCCGTTCCGGAGCCTCCGCTATCCCTGGAGACAATCAGACACGACAGGGAGCTCAGTCAAAGCAGGAACTCATTTATTGCAGCTTAGAGCAGGGAATATATAGGGTGTGGTCTCTTCTGATTGGTTACACCTTATGCTAACAAGGCGATCTTCAAGTTTCCAATCACGCACAGAGTTGTGCGCATGCGCAGTTGTCTCTGACGTAAGCCGTGGACCTGAGTGAGAACACTCGGCGGGAAGCTGTGGCGCAGCAGAAATTCAAGGTAGTTTCCTACAATGCATAAGAAAATACACCTTTGTCTTGTAACTATAATCTAATTAGCCAAAAGTTCTGTGTTAAAGGGTACCCATCAATGCCCAATGTACTTTCTTCTGAGAAAAAAAAAGGAACCACTCAGATATGTCAGAAATAGTGCTTGCTAAGTGGTAAAATAGAGGTAATTGAATAAATATGCTTCTTTGGCACTATTCTTGTAAGGGCACACATATTTTTAGCTTTGAAAATTTGTTTTAAATTTAAATATTATAACTAAAGAAATGCTAACCTATGACTGTCTGAAATCCTAGAATTAAAGGAGATTAGAATGAAAATCGACAATGTTACAATAGTTTACTTAGATCCAGTTAACAGGATGGTCTTCCATATTTCCCAGCACTTTCAAGAGGAGGATTATACCAGGGTGAGTGTGCTATATCCACAAAACTATTTAGTACATGCTCCCACCTCCCCAGCCTTTGTGTTAGATCAAAAATCACTTAAACAGAAGGGGACCTGACGTTGCTGATTCATCATTCCAAGTGTCATTACACAGGTGGATCCCAGGTGTATTAACAGTTTAAGGCTGTGTCTACTTTGGACTACCAGATCTCCTATTGTCTTGAAGTAATTATTCAATCCAATCACATGTGGATAATAAAACATCATTATAATACACTAGTACACTGCAAATTGTGATAGCACAAGAACTACCCTAACAAATCTTTAGAACAGTATAGTCTTTAATAAAATGAAGAGAAAATCTGGATGATATTAATACTTTGGTTAGAAAATTTCGTAATAATGTAGATTTCCACATAATTTACAATTTATGCTTTTACTAAAAGATATATTTGAAGGTTAAATCCTTCTCTCTATATATTCATGCATTAAATTAGCAAAGTTTCTTTGTGATTGCTACTTATTATTTTTATTCTTTTTCTTTAGTCTCTGATTTTTAGCAATATTTCTCCTTAAACTTTACAGAGTCACCCAGACTCTGTTTTTCTTTCCAACTTCACACACGATTCATGTGCTTCAGAAAGGAGTTAGGAACTAATCACCAAGAAAGAAGGGAAAACATGAAAAGCTAAATGTGTGAATATGTGACTGATCATTGATATTCTATTATAAATTTGAATGCAATAAAGTGCTTATTAGCTCATCTGATAATCCTGCAAAAATGACTGGCGATTAACTAAAATTAGAGGTAAATAAGAAGTATAATAAATTGCCCCAATAAAAATACACAGTTAAAAATTTGTCTCAAATATACTTAGTAAAGAAACAGTGGAAAATACTTAAAATGGAAAGAGAAAATTAAAATTACATAATCCTATCATTTAGTAATACCTACTGTTAAGATTTTAGAGTTTTACTTCCAATAATATTAGCTTTTATGTGTGTGTGAGAGGATGTATTCTTTAAAGTATTTCTGTATGATTTGCATCTGTACATAAACACATAAATACAAGTATGATGTTAGCATTTACTTAGTGTTGTACTGTATTTTTCCATGATGGTAAATTTCCTTCAAAAATACTAATTTATATGACTATATCCCATATTACCAATGTGCTACAATTTAACTTTTTCCCCTATTATTGGACATTTAATTTGTGTCTGGGAAGAGAGTTGAATGTCTTTGTCTTAAATAATATTTCAATGATCATACTTGTATATAAAGATTTTTACTAATCTCCAAGTATTTCCTTTGGATATAAGTGTTTTATTGGGTCATGGTATTTTGCCACATTCTTATCCAAATTTCAACAAAAATGGGTTATACCAACTTAGAATCCCATCAGCAGTCTATCATAATGCCCTTTGCATCACACCCTTATCATCACTGAACATTGCCTTTTTTATAGGCAATATTCTGACAGTTTTATACAGGGTAAAACAGATTAAAAAGATTATATCAGGTTTATATATGATCACGTGCCAGATATATTTTCCTTCTGTGCATTGTATCTCTATGTTCTTTCCATATTTTTATATTGAATTACTAAAGTTTTTAAATTATTATTATTCGTTAGTACAAAATTTTTAAAAACTTTTAAATATTTTTAAATTCTATGTTCATTTATGAAAACAAATGAGTTTGCTTCAAATAAGCAATAGTAACTCTCCAATATTTCTAAATAAATCCAAGATTAGACATAGAAAACATCAAAATGACATTTCTTACTTTCTTCTTTCACAGGGAGCTCCAGGCATAATTTTTGTATTTACATCTTTAACCTGAGTGGAATACATACATCTTACATGAGATCAGGAGTTATCATTTTTCTCTGACATCCCCTTCATCTTTTTGAGCCCTCACTGCATAGTAGATGTGCCCATTTACACAAGTACAATGAAATTTGATGAATTGTAGAAAAGCATTCTTTTGTGGGGAAAGAGTGCCACACATGGTTTTGGAATGTAAGGAATTTGACCCTAAGAAGATGGGAGTCACATTCTATATAAATAGTTCTCTATGGCAGTGACTTTCTTCAACTTGAACTATTATGTTCATTTTAAGGGAGTAACAAAAGAATTGCTGAATTTTTCATAAGCTTTCCTTAGAGAGAGGGAGGATCTTCATGAAGCAAAAATTGATGTTGAAACGACAATTGCAACTTAGTGTGGGGAATTTCGTGTTCAGAATCTGCTCTTTTGGCAAAAGGACATTTTTTGACCTTTCACTTTTAACAAATTGTGGTTAAGTTAAAACACTATCTGGAAATCTTCCAGTTAACATCTGTATGATATTGCAACTATGTTAAGAAATGGTAGAAAACAAATACTAAAATATGAAAATCATTTGATCAAAATTATTTCTATTTTGTTAAATGGCATGATATACTTATTATATAATACAATATTTTCAAAAATTCACTAACAAGTCAAAGACAGATTACATGGATAAAAACATGTAATTATAATAAAGACCTAAACAATGTATTTTTTAAAAGAAGGTCTGAAGAAGCTATGGAAGTAAGCTCTCTGATAATAGGCACAATTGCACATTATCATATACATAAGAAGGATCATATATTAGGTCATGAAAAAGACCTCCTAAATCCCAAAATGTAAAAATAATACAAAAGTATTCCCTGATCACAATATAATGAATCCAGAAACTAATATAAAAAAAGAAACAAAATCTTTCCATTTGGAAATAATTTTATTTCTTTACATTTTAAAAATTAAAATCATGTAATAAAAATCTTTTAGATCAGAAAACTAGAAACCAAAAATTGAAAATATTCAGAAAGCAGTGATATGAAGTGACTATACATTTTGGATATAAACCATAAAAAGAAGATGGAATGAATAAATATACAAAGAAAAGCAAAAATAAGAGTTAGAATACAAAAAAAATTGGAATGATTAGAATAACAAAAGTAATTAATAAAACAAAAAAAATAATACAAAGCAAAAATTATTAATCTTTAAATCAATAAAATGGATTAAAACATTAGCTATTATAATCAAGAAACCAAAGAAGGAAAAAAAGGTATGTGTACAATAAAAAAGGTCACAATAATGAAATAAGTATAGAAGCAGAATAAATAAAAAATTAAGATTACTTTCTTAACTTCAATAATGAATTTAAAACTTTTGTTGAAATAAGTATTTTCCAGGAAAATGTAATTTCCCAAAGTTGGCCACTGAATCTACAAACATCCTAAAAGAAAAAAATTCAGTCTAAAAGTCAGATGTAAATTAGCTATTCCCTGAAATAAAAAGCAGTAGGCCTTGACAGTTTCACAGGGAATTTTTTTCTAAACTTTAAAACAAATGACTCAAATTAAAATATTCTAAAGCACAAAAAAATAGCAAATTATTTTAATAAAGTGTGAGTCACATTGATATTAAAACATAAAAATGATTGCAAATAAGCAAAGAAAATATGTTGACCAATTTTCAGTATTGAAGAAATCTTTAAAATAGTAGTAAGTCTACCTCGTAACATATTAAAATAACAATTCTCAAGAACAAGTGGGATTTATTCCAGGCATAAAAATGATGGTTGAATGTTAGAAACTCCTTTATTATGTTTAATTCCCTTTATAGGTCTAAGGTGAAAACTCACATGATCATTTTCTTGAATGATGAAATGACATTTCATAAATTCTATACTAATTTTTTATTTTCAAAGAAAACAGCTAAAAAAATAAATATCGGTGAAATATTTAATGACACACACCTCGGCCCACACACACGTGCACATACTCATGTCAAGCCTAGAAACTAGTAGACCAAATGGGAAACAACCCTGCAGGCAGGAATAAGATAAGAATGTTCACTATCACAAACATGACTAATGAACAAGTTGGTAGGGGTATTAGTCATAACTACGGTAGAAAATTTATTATTATCAGAAGTTTAAGAAAATGAAAGAATGAAGTAAAATAAACAGTCCTTGCAGATGATATAATTGTACAATTAGAAAATCCAAGATAAGTTACAAATAGAACCAAAATAAAATAACTGCAAAGGATTCATTTTTTTATAACCTTATTGTGGAAAAGAAAGGCCTTTCTAATCATGACTAATCTAATTAATTTCATCTAATCTACTCAAAGTAAGAATGATAATATAATCAGTGAAATTTTTAAAAATGCCACTATAAGAAAAACAACTCACAGAGTTATCATAAGTAAAATGAAAGACAAGTGACAAACTTAAAAAAAAAAAGAAACCTTAGTGTAGGCAAGTGTAATCTTCCAAATGAGTAAATACCTAGAAATCAAGAAGAAAAAAGCCAACAACTCAACAGAAAAATAAAGACATGAACAATTCATTGGAAATCAAATAAAAAATATCCCCTTAGAAATAAAATGTGTAAGTTCATACATCACAAGCGAAATCGTCATTAAAATACAATAACACTTTTTTACCTGTCGTATTGATTAAATCTCAAAATGTTTGACAACACATTCTGTAGGTGAGGTTATATGGAAAAAGTCATTTTCATTCATTCCTGGTGGGGATACAAAATAGCATGACACCCGTGGAGGACAATTTGACAAAATCTAACAAAATTTAAAATTAATTTACCATTTTATCCAGCAAGTCTTAGAGGATTTATCCTGCAGGAACACTAAAAATTATTTCCATAGAAGTTTATTTTCTTGCAGTACTTTTTTGTTAGCAATAGATCCAGCGATGCTTAGTCATATTCATCTGAAGGGGGCTGATTAAATAATGATATGGTTACATATGTGAAGATTTTTTTAAAAGTTACATTTGTGAAGATTAAAAAAAAAGACAAGAAGGTTTTAATACCCTGATATGGCAAATTCTCCAGGATTTATAGTTAAGTGAAAAAATATATATATTCAAGGTAAATAACAGTGTCATATCTTTTGTGCAGGGAGGTAATAATATATATTTACATTTGCCTATATTTACATAGAGAAACACTGGAAGGTTACACAAGAACATAATAAAACATGTTTCTCTAAGGGAGTTCAATCAATGCAGGGTAGCTAGGAACTGGGGTGATGACTAGATATTTAAATGCATCTTTGTATGTATCATTTGGATTTTTGAACTCTATGAATACATTACAAACTCCAAGAAATTTTTGTAATTCAATAGGTCTAACATATTGTCCCAAGCTACAAAATATCATACAATAGAAAGGTTGCATAGCAAGTACTCAATAAATATTTGTTGAGAGAATGAATGTGTAAAAATAAAAATTATCTCTTACATGAACAAATGGAAGGAAAGAAAAGAACATAAAGATACAGGGACAAGAAAGGGAGGGAGGGATAAATTTAACTGGACTTTTGTGTTTGCACCTTTTCTTTTTATTTGAGATTATTTTTAAATATAAATTTTTTGTCTTATCAGGGAGTAGTTCGTGTGTGTGCCAGAGAGTTTCCTTAAGTAATGTTGTACCAAACCAAAAAGCACTATATCCTTCTATGAATACACATTGCATGATTTTTTGAGATACCATTAGATAGATATACATTTTTTCATTCAAAAGAAAATTTGAGATTGGTAGCACTGTTACTTAGAATCTTAAATCGAATAAAATGTGTTTTAAATTTATAATTAGTTTTCAAGAGTGTATTTCCCTTCTACTTGGCTCCATGTTTGAAATTTATTTCAGCCTCATTTTTCATGTGATGACTTTAGAGGGTATTAGAAATGTGTTCCATTTTTAAAAAGATTGACGCTATGTGTTTATGCAGAGATAAGAATTATTCTATTTTTATTATGAATACTAAAAACAAAATTCCTTTCAATAGGAAAAGTAAATTTCAGGTAGTATAATGCAGTTTGAATAAAAGATTCAAACAATAAAAAATTAATCATTTTTAAGAAGATGGGGAATTCCACTGCTACATCATCCCAACTGTGAATCTTTGCTCAGTGTCAGCTACCATGAGCAGTTCCTGGCTGAGCATTAATCACACATATTCAATTAACTGCTAAATGTGTCCAGCTATGTATGGGGAAGGCTCTAGCCACACAGGGGTAGGAAGTCTACAGATAGCACACTTAGTCCAAAGAGTATAGTATTAGGTGTGGCAAACATTCAACATTCAGACCACAAAACCTGTGTGTGAGGAGTGGAAGGGCCCTTGGTATGTTGCCCAGCAAATGTCATCTTTGTACGGAAAAGTTGTCTCTGTAAGTTCCATTCTTCCCCTTTCCTGCCAGGAGTGTTTACAGTGGTTGTCCTGAACCCGATCGGTCATTGCATATTGAATATATGCACAGCAGATCATTTTTTTATATTCATGTCTCTGAATCAAGAAGTGTCACACCTGGCCATCTATCACACATTATCTTGGTGCCACCCCTGGATCTGGCTTTTGCGTTGTTTTAGAGAAGTGCTGGATTTTTTATTTTGATCTTTATACATTTTATCCTGAATGTGCATATAAGGTGGTGGTATCTTGGATCAGAGACAGACTGTCAACATTCATTTAAAAAGCCAGTAATGAAATGGTGGTCCCTCACATCCTAATTCTTGCCCCAAGAATGATACGAAGAAAGTCAGATAAAATGACCTACCCATACAAACTCCAAAATCTGTATCTCCAAAGGAATGGAGAACAATGAGTTTTCTCCATTTCTGTCCAGCAGACAGCTGTCTGCCTCCCCACTTGAAATGACAAGGAGAAATAACTTTTGCTCCTGTGAGAGGAGATGGCAAGGATCCTGAATTCTCACCCTAAACTTTGGAATGTAAATACATCTTTCCAAGGACTACATAAATACTGGATGTCTCCTGCTTTTGTGACCTACAGATGTTGCCAAGTCTGGACTTCATAGATTTTGGAATGTAAATACCTAGGAAGAGAGTTTTTCAGTCTTTCTGGCACCTTGGGGCTTAATCTAGGGATCTGTTTAAATGGCTACAGATCTAATTCTTATGATATGTGAAGAGTAAAATACTTCCAGGAAAAATGAAAGCAAAAAATTCCTCCTATCTTTATGTCCTATGCATTTCCCTGTCTTAGAGGGCTAGGGTTTTTGCAGGAGCACTGAGAAATTCAAGAAGTTTTATTTCTTCACTGTAACTATGGGGAGAGGAAATACCAGGGCAAAATACCTCTAAAATTGAAATCAGTCGAAGGGAGAAATGCAGTTTAAAACCCATTTATTGATTACAAACTGCAGTCCAGGGCCATCTCTTTCCTGCTCAGAGAGAAGCAAGCAAGACCACCCCCTAACCTCTCGGGTTCAGATAAGCCCTTGGTTGCCCAGGTAATTACCCACTGAAATGGAGATGAAGGTCTCTCCACCCCTGAGGAACACCTGTTGACATGCATATGCACTAAAGCCAGGCAAGATATTCTGGAAATATTACAATTTTACCCACACTCACAAAGAGGGAGAATGTATATTTTTATGCAAGGTGGGGGGAATAATGAGCTCAACATTTGCTACCAATATTCTAGGCAGCCATAATCATTAACACTGTTCATTCATCTTCTTATTGCCATTTCTAGCTCTCCTCTTTCAGTGGTATGGTAAAACTGTGCTAACTGCCCCTTGAAAGTATGCATAATCATGTGACTGTGTCAGCGAATGACATAGGAGTAGAAGGATGTTCAAGTAGAAAGCTTGAAAATCCAGGGCTCTATTATCTCTCCCTAGATGGCAGACACTCTGGTACATGGCATCCCTGCATGAGGATGATGTGACATAGACCCCAAAGCTAACCCTTGTAGCATACACAGAGTGAGCAGAAAATGAAATCCTTGATGTGTTAGCTCATTGAAATACTGTGCTTGCTTGTTACACAGCATCCATGAGCTATCCTTTCTGACATACACACATAAAATAATTGAAAACCGCTATTGATCTAAAGTTCTAGAAGCTGAGGTACATTTGAGTTGCTTTCTCCTCTGGGATATATTAGTCCCTCCTCCAAGTTACATAAACTGCTCAACAATTTAATATTCCAGAGATTGCATCTTTAGTGTCACCAATGACCCATGAATTCTGATCCATTTCCCAACAAAATACATTAGATAATAAAGTTAACAAGATTTTTATTCTGTAAGATTCCTATTTCAACCAATTTCCAGTCATATGTATACATATACACAGTACATTTAACCCTTCTATAAGAAATTTGTTCATTCTAAGGATGATTTCCTTAGTTCATGAACACATGAAATTTGATAGCAAATGTTATCTTTGGTTTACTTAGATACAATGTAACTTGACTTGAACATAGCAGAGATTAAATTTGAAGAGCCCACAGAATATTTTCTTGGCTTTTTAATATTCTATAAGCCTAGTCATTCCAAAAGAATGGTGTCTAAAATTTCTTAGAAGAAAAATTGTTCTCTAAATTTTCTCTAGACAAGATTTTTTTATTTCCCAGAGTAAATCCTTCTTTATTAGAGTTGCCCTTGGTGAGTTTTATTTACTGTCATGAGATGTCCTATAGGTAATTAATCAAAAGAATCCTTTTAAATGCCTATCATATAACTCCGTCTTAAACTTTGAGCAGCTGAAACCCAATCATGACAAATTCAAAAGGCATTCTGTATTTAATAAATTGTATTCATGACATGTTCTTACTGGTAACCATGAAGTAAATGTAGTGATAAATTTAATTTCTCATTTTATAATCTCAGATTTTAAAATTGGTGTTTTTCATTTACAGAAAACAGTTGTCCTTCAGAGAACAATAGATAATTGAAATTGTCCATTATATATCTGAATTATACTGTGGAGAAACAGCCAAATCACTGCCTTTACAATTACTACTTATTAAAGAGTTTAAGATTAAATGTGTACATGAAATAGGCAATTATTTATATATCAACACAAAAAAGATCCTGTGGTAGAAAAGTCCAGCTACTCGACGTGCGTGTGAAGAGTTTGGGAGGCCTCCCTTTATAATCACTCTCATTATTTTGTTGTGCCTTCTTTGTTT
>JAQQAC010013566.1:7552908-7732272 GCA_029783875.1 Phataginus tricuspis | reverse complement strand
GTACCACCAACGCCATACGCCTTCTTTGTTTTAAATGAGAGAAACCAGATTCTCTTCCTTCAGGGATCACTAAGTAAGCAGTTCTTTTCTTTTTATTTTACCTCCATTTATTTAAAAAAAAGTCCTGTTTGAGAGCTTGTTAAACTTAATCTTTTTAAAAATCATTATTTTTCTAAAATCATTTCTTTTCTGAATATATCTACAGACCCTAAAGGATTAACCTTATTTAAAAAATAAGACACATAAAGAATACAATGTTCCCATCTAGAATGACTTTTAATAGATTCTGAAATTTTCTAAAGATATTGATAGATTGAATCAATATCATTATTTTGTTTTTGTTCTTGTTTAAATTGGCTTTTCTTACCAACTCATAGATAAATCAAATGAGGAAAAGGAGATTTAAAAAAATTGTTTTGCTTTTTCACAAAGGGTTTGCTGCTAGGGCACAGGTGTCATAAAAACCACCATTAATCAAAACCAAAATGGGAAAGGAAAAGACCCATATAAACATCGTCATCATTGGACACGTAGATTCCGGAAAATCGACCACTACTGGCCACCTGATCTACAAATGCGGTGGGATCGACAGAAGAACCATTGAAAAGTTTGAGAAGGAGGCTGCAGAGATGGAAAAGGGCTCCTTCAAGTATGCCTGGGTCTTGGATAAACTGAAAGCCGAACGTGAGCGTGGTATCACCATTGATATCTCCCTGTGGAAATTTGAGACCAGCAACTATTATGTGACTATCACTGATGCCCCAGGACACAGGGACTTTATCAAAAACATGATTACAGGCACATCTCAGGCTGATTGCGCCGTCCTGATAGTTGCTGCTGGTGTTGGTGAATTTGAAGCAGGTATCTCCAAGAATGGGCAGAGCCGTGGGCATGCCCTTCTGGCTTACACACTGGGTGTGAAGCAGCTAATTGTTGGTGTGAGCAAAATGGATTCCACTGAGCCACCCTACAGCCAGAAGAGATACGAGGAAATTGTTAAGGAAGTCAGCACCTACATTAAGAAAATTGGCTACAACCCCGACACAGTAGCATTTGTGCCAATTTCCGGTTGGAATGGTGATAACATGCTGGAGCCAAGTGCTAATATGTCTTGGTTCAAGTCATGGAAAGTCACGTGTAAAGATGGCAGTGTCAGTGGGACCACGCTGCCTGAAGCTCTGGATTGTATCCAGCCACCAACTCGTCCAACTGACAAGCCCTTGCGCCTGCCCCTTCAGGATGTCTACAAAATTGGTGGTATTGGTACTGTGCCTGTGGGCCGAGTGGAGACTGGCGTCCTCAAACCTGGCATGGTGGTCACCTTTGCTCCAGTCAATGTGACAACTGAGGTCAAGTCTGTTGAAATGCACCATGAAGCTTTGAGTGAGGCTCTTCCTGGGGACAATGTGGGCTTCAACGTCAAGAATGTATCTGTCAAAGATATTCGTCGTGGCAATGTGGCTGGTGACAGTAAAAATGACCCACCGATGGAAGCAGCTGGTTTCACGGCTCAGGTGATTATCCTGAACCATCCAGGCCAGATCAGTGCTGGCTACACTCCTGTGCTGGATTGTCACACGGCTCACATTACCTGCAAGTTTGCTGAGCTGAAGGAGAAGATTGACCGCTGTTTTGGGAAGAAGCTGGAGGACGGCCCCAAGTTCCTGAAGTCCGGTGACGCCGCCATCGTTGACATGGTTCCTGGCAAGCCCATGTGTGTGGAGAGCTTCTCTGACTACCCTCCTCTGGGCTATTTTGCTGTTCGTGACATGAGACAGACAGTTGCTGCGGGTGTCATCAAAGTAGTGGACAAGAAGGCCGCTGGAGCTGGCAAGGTCACCAAGTCTGCCCAGAAAGCTCAGAAGGCTAAATGAATATAACCCCCAAACCCTGCCACCCCAGTCTTAATCAGGGGTGGAAGAACAGTCTCAGAACTGTTTGTCTCAATTGGCCATTTAAGTTTAATAGTAAAAGACTGGCTAATGATAACAATGCATCGTAAAACCTTCAGAAGGAAAGGAGAATGTTTTGTGGACCATTTGTTTCTTTTTGTGTGTGTGGCAGTTTTAAGTTATTAGTTTTTTAAATCAGTACTTTTTAATGGAAACAACTTGACCAAAAATTTGTCACAGAATTTTGAGACCCATTAAAACAAAAGTTTAATGAGAAAAAAATATATATATATATAAAATAATAAATAAATAAATAAATAAATTGTTTTAAGTAGGCCTGGTCAAAGACATACCTATTATCAGAGAAAAACACTTGGATTTGGGGGAAGGGGAGAATTTAACTTTTATTTCCAGTATGTTATGTATTATAATTTTTAAAACATTTATTTTAATGCAAGGCAAGGCCAATTTATCTTCATAGATATTTTTACAGGTAAGTTAAGATTTAAAATATTAATATATTAAACTTTTTAATATATTTATTTCCACTTTTATTTAATCATTATCCTTAAGTAAACCATGTCCCAGATTAAATGAGTAAATAAATTTCATTACTGAATTCTTTTGTGTCGATATCAGTTCCTTCAGTGTTTTAAGACTTAACTCAGACCTAATTGTATACACTGTCAGGGGAGATACAGGCTTGTTAATGAACAAGGTGTTATGAGTTGACAATCAAAAAAATAAAGTATCAGATTACATAAATACGCTTTTGTACATAAAAGCAATTCGATTTGGGATTAACAAAGACACTCTGGATGTTAATATGAGCTTTATTTTTAATCTTAAAACAGTCTAGCTTAGACCAAAAATATAGGATTGGGAATTTGGTGTTTGCTATCTAAAGATCATGGATCTTGTACTGTGAGGATGGTTGGAAAAGGAAGACTGAGATCCCAAAAAAGGAGATAAAGCCCTTCAGTTTCAGCATGGGCTGAGAATGACAGAAGGAAATGGATGCCATACTAGAAAACTCTGTTATGAAGTTGTCAAAATCTAAAAAGACAACTGTATAAATTCTAAATTATTCTCAAGAATTAGAATACAATTGGCTAGATGTGTAATTTGGGATAATTTAACCTCAGAAAATATAATACTTTAACTCGCTAAGTAGATTTTTAGACCAAATGATCTAGTGTCTTCTTTATAGCCCATCTTTGATTTTGTAATGCAGGAGGAGTCAAAATAGTTCCGTTTTGGGTTTTTTAACCCTTAATATCTAAGTTTTCCTTATTTTTTAAAATCTCAGAAAAGTGAATGAGAGCAGACATCAAGCTGAGTCCCAGCTTTCCCATCTCTGGGAGTTCCCACCCTCACTGTGAGTGCTCAAAACTCTGCCAAGGTCCTTGGGATTCAAGTGGAAGTTTTGCAATGATCTTCTGAGGTTTTGGCTGTGAGGAAGAAAGCAGGAATTTTAAGGATTTTGACATGTTATGTATCATTTTGTCCCTGTTCTACCATAAGTTTAAAAAAACTGTTCAGAAGAAATCTTTCCCAAACACCCTGGCACCAAAGGCAGCATGTAAAAGAATGCACTTCCCCAAGCCCCATCCCTCAGACAATCTCCATCACCTGTTTTAAAAGCATTGTAGGGGCGGCGGGGGGTGGGGGGGGAATTCTAAAGTATCCCAACATTTTTGCATTCCAGACATCTGAGACCTGCAATGGGACCCCATTTCTTCACAACATTGCAAAACTGTACCACCTAAACTTCTGAGGAACTTTGGATATTTTAAGTTATTTCTGTTGGCATCATTTAGCACAGAATAGAAGTTTTATAAAAAGAAAATAGAGTAATTCTGTCCTCTCTTCACCGCCTTTCCTCACTACTTCTCAGACCAATAACAAAATAATTTTGGTGATATTTCAGGAAAGGAATGTGACAAGGCCAGTTTCATTTTAAAACAGTAGCTGTTGAAGTTATTTTCTTTGACTTAAGCGTCATGACGCTATTACATTCCTTCCAAAGACGAGAGGCTAATATTGTTTGTTTTTTTAATCAAGTTACATCTCTAACAAAAAGAACCATTGAAATAATGCATGTGAACATGTCTGGAATAGTGCCTGTTAGAAGCCAGGTAATAAATGTGCATTTGATACAGGAAAACTAACATTGTTAAATTTATTTGTAAAAAGAAACATTTTATTTAATAGAATTTATTTGCTTTAAACTGTGGTGCGTTTCAAACCTGAGTGTATTTCAGAATCACTGGTCAGTCAGAAGAGTATCATGTTCTGTTTAAAGCAAATGACCTCTGCTATTATCTTTAAGGGAAGGCACCCTGCCGTCCAAATGGCTGACAGAACTAGCTGCCAACAATCAAGGCTTTACAATATCACATGAATTTTACATCAACAAAAGAATATGAAAATATGATAGGCTGCCAATCTAAATGGTAAAAGTATATATGACTTATATTGTAACTCTTTCCTAAGAGTTGTCTTCAAATCCTATTGGAAATTAAGTATAATTACAGTAAGTTTAATGTGTTACTATTTCCAATGATTTGCTCAGGAACAAAATGTGTTCATATAACAACCTTAGAGGAACCCAAGATTATTATAAAAATGAATGCTTAAGTAATTCAATCATGTCTGAAAAATCTAACCTCTGCAGATGAAGCAACAGGTTAAAGCATAACTCATTGAGTGGTAAAAACATAGCTTACCTTGAATTATGTTTCATAAATAATTGGCTGCTTATCAACATTAACAATGCTACCATAGGTGGGGGACAGAGAATATGCAATAAAATATCTGGTACACTGTGCTTATTTTTCTCAGGATAGCAGTGATGACAAAGAGTCTTCCTGGGTTATTTCAGAGCCCATGAGAATGCTCTATGTGCGAGAGGCTTAAAGACGGCGGTGTGAGGGGTGAGACAGAAACCTCCTCCCAAAACCACATATAATATGAAAATACAGCAAATACATCTAATCCTGAAAGAGCAACAGGAAAGAAGGCTGCAGCAGACCACCTGCACCTAGGGAAAACAGCAGACCTCAAGGAAAAGGGTTAAGTACCAAAGCCGTGATCCGGAGGGACCCAAGCCCTCACCCACCCCAGCTCACCAGGGAACTTGATAACATGCGTGAATGTAGTAACCACAATGTTTTTCATGGGAAACCTTCATGAGAGTGCATATCAATGATACCTTAAAAAAAAAGAATGCTGTATGTGCTAACTGGTTTAGGACAGTAAGCAATAATCTCTGTGGTGGGATACAAGGATTCCCTTCCAAGCCCTCTACATGTGCTGATCGATGCCTAACATTCCAGAATAATTTATCCCTCAAATCAGAGGTTCTAAGCAAGTGTGTCCTTCAGTGTTTTAAAATACTCATTTAAAAAATACATGCATCTAGACCCCTCCCAGAGTTACTGAATCAGAATATTTTGGGTTGGATGAAATATGTGTGAAGACTCTGATTTCAAAATACCAATCCTTCTCTCCATCCCACCTACACTCCCAGCAGAGCTCTCAACTAAAGCTGTTTTCAAGCATTTGTATTTTAACATGAATGATCTGAAAGCAGGTTTTGAGGAGATAAAGAAGAGTCCACAAGTGTAACTGGGAAGACTTGAGACTGAGGTACCAACTTCAGAAAAGGGTGAACTTAATCTCATGGGTTAGACCTAGAAGAAACTGATGAGAAATGAAATTTTACAGGATTTCATAAAGTGAACAAGCTCTTGGCTTGTTTCATTTTTTTGTACAAAGAAACTATAAAACAGTAACTTTCTGTAGCAGTTTGAAAGACTTAAAAATTTACAAACTGTAGGAAAAATGAAAGTCAAGTAGAAAAATTTCAAAGAGGCCTCTTATCCACAAATGAACAAGAACAATTAGAAAGAGATAAATAATATTTTACAGTGCTTATGGACATTTATAAAACATCTTTCACATATTTCATATAGTTTAAACATCAGAACAACACTACAGTGTTGTAGAATTAGGTCTAAGTAGGTAGCGATTAACACTACAAGTGAGGAAACTCAGAGAGATAGTCACCCATCACCCCATCACCAAGGCCCCAGAAGCCTGTACTTGATTCTGTTTGCCTAATGGTAAATAGTCCACTTTCTAAATCATAGCAATCCTTAGAAAATAAACAGAACTTGATCAATTACAATATGATTTTTACTTTCAATGTGTTTCTCAAAGGACAAATATTCTTCGGTCCCTCATCAAACCCTGAAGGATCCATCTGCTAACGGTTTCTCAGCTGGGTTCCAAATCTTTCTTAGTAGCATGGAGAACATTTGGATGGTCTTCTGAAACTCTTGCGTTGCAGGAGACTGGGAATTGTGTCAGGCTCTCTTCAACTGCTTCCATGTCACTACGGCATAGGGAATATCTGTTTGACTAACGTCACCTAGTCTTCCAAATAAAACGTGAGACAAGAGTGGCCTCCAATCCTGGATTTCCAAATTTATCTTAGGAATTCCACTATCTGCAATTACATATCTGTCAGAGGTGAGATCAACGTCAATATTCAATGCCTGACCCTCCTTTATCTGCTTTAGCTTCTACTCCGTTTTTTATTTTAATCAGTCTAGCAAAATAACGATTGAGTGTGTTGATCTTTACAAATCACTAACTTGGAGTTTCATTGATTTTTCTAATGTTTTCCTCTTTTGTTTATTTCCACCCCAATTTTATTATTTCCATTTTCCTCTCATTGGAACGGAACTTGCTGCCCTTGTTTTCCTAGCTTCTTAAGGTGGAAGATGAAGTTATTGATTTTAGATCTTTCTTCCTTTCTACTGTAAGTGCTTAAAATTATAAATTTTCCTCTAACCACAGTCTTCTTTCTGTTGTTTATTTCCAATTTAATTCTGTTGTGGTTGGAGAATATACTTAGTATGATTTCCATTCATTTGAAGTTAGTGAAACTTCTTTTATGTCCTAACAAGAGTCTATCCTGGAGAATGAGTCATGTGCACTGAAAAAGAATGTGGATTCTGCTCTTGTTGGTAAAGACCTGCGTCAGGTCAACTTGGGTGATGGGGTTATTCTAGTCTTCTGTTTCCATTTTGCTCTTTTTTATTTCCTAGTTGCTTTGTCAATTACTATGAAAGGAATATTGAAATATTCAACTATAATTGTTGAGTTGTTGATTTTTTTACAAAATTATGCAAGTTGTTGCTTAATTTGTTTAAGGGCCCTGTTTAAGTGCATTTACAGTTGCTAAATCTTCATGTGCTGACCACTTTATCAATTGGAAAAGTCTCTTTTTGCTTCTAGTAATATTTCTTGTCTCAACATCTGCTTTGTCTAATATTAATAAAGCTACTTCAGATTACTCTTTGAATAGTATTTTTTTCATTTTTTACTTTCAACTATTTATTCTTTGGATATAAAACATTCCTACTACAGAAAGTATAGGGTTATATATTCCCTTTTTATTCAATTAGGCAATCTCTGCCTTTTGATTGCAATGCTTATCTATTTACATTTAAAATCATTACTGCCAGGGCTAATTTACATTTGGCTATTTTTTCTATATCTCGTATCTTTTTTGCTCACCTGTTAATGCCTTCCTTTGAGATAAATAAACATTTTTAGTTTACTACATTACTATATATTTTGATTTTAAGTTTTATATATAATACACACAAACATATAATATTTAATTTTTCACTGACTTTATTTTTCCTCATCAGCATTGGATATGTCATTCCATACTGCCTTTTGGTGTCCACTATTTCCAGTAAGAAGTCAGTTATTAATCCTATTGTTGCAAGTCATTTTTGTTTTGTTGCATTCAAGATGTTCTCTTGCCTTTGGCTTTCAGCATTTGACAACGTGTATAGGTGTTCTTTTTGTCTTTATTGTGGTTAAATCTTAGTGAGTTTCAAGGATACATATTATATTTTTCATCAAGTTTGGCAAGTTTTTAACTATTATTTCTTCAAATTTGTTTCTGTTCCTTTCTCTATCTCCTAGTTGAAGATGGAGTATAGTTAGAATTTGTATATGGAATACATGGCATTGTCCCACAGGTCTCTGAGACATCCCTCATTGTTCTTAATCTTCTTTTGGTTCTTTAAATTGGTTGTATTCTACTGATCTACCTCACTTACACAGCATTCTTTCCTCTGCCTTCTCAAATCTTTTGTTTATCCCCTTTAACTCCAGGGGAAATATATGTTGCTATCCCAGGCCAAATAACCTTTGAAGCCAAAATCAGTCAAAGGGAGAAATAAAGTGGGAGAAACCCGTTTACTGCTTACAAGCAGTCTTCTACTTCTGTTCACCCATGTCTCTCATGACCTGACTGCAAAAGAACCCCACCATACCTCTATGGTCCAGTTATGCCCTCACTCCCCCTTGTAATCACCTATTGATATAGAGATGGGCTACTTCTCTCCACCCCTTGGAAACAACTATTGATATGGAGATGCACTAAGGCCAGGTGAGAGATTCTGGAATTACTGCAATTTTACCCACAGCCCACCCATCCAGCCATCCAGAAATCTCACCTCACAATCTACTAGATCCCCATCTTTCACAGTGACCCCTGTGCAAGAAAACTGGAGCACTATAACCAGAATAAAATCATGATAACCCTCAAGCCAGAGGATTCAGCTAAATTCAAAGTTCTGTGCAAATTAAGCCCATAGCTCACTAGTCCAAAGATAACCAGTAGCTGAAAGGGTAAGGAGTTAAGAACAATCATCATGTGGCAGCTGCACTCAGGAAGTGGGTCCAGGACACAGGGACTATAGAATGAAATAACCTTAATGGCAATAAGATACATGTTTTAATGACACCAGCATAAGCAAATCTTTTCCATCAGGTAGGATGCATGCAAGAGAGTGGTCCTGTGATAGGACAGTGGCAGGAATGGAATCTCATCTTGGTCTAAGTATACCAGACTTTCACCCCCTTCCCTGCAGGAGTTACAGATGGGTCAATATATAGGGCTTTGGGAGGTATGTGCACTGGCCATAAAGATAAAACAAAACTTCCCTGTAAGATGCTCCTTCCTCCAGGACAATTTTGGTACACAACTGTGGTCTTCAGAGGCCACTCTGCTCTTACTCCAGGAACACTTTTGAGGTCAGCTTCCAGGCCATTTCCCCAAGGCACCAGAGGCTAGCCATCACTGGTCCATGTGTTGAAATGGCCAGGGTCATGTCCACTCAACAGAGTCTCCGGGGTTTAACACAGTTGGGGCTGGCAGCAGGATGTTACTCTGCTGGCCTTATCCTGGCTCCAATAACTCCTATTTGGTTTACACATACAGTTGTATAGGAGAGGCAGCAAGGTGTGTTAGCATGTCCACAGGGCCAAGGATCCTTTTCCAGGCTTCTCACTAAAATGCCATAATACTGTCCATAAGTGAACTTACCAGCCCTGTAGACTATTGGTGTCCAACTTCAGGCCAGATTTCAACAAACCATTGTACCTCTCTATCATGCCTGCCCCAGTTGGGTTATATGGTACATGAAACTTTCACTTTGTTCCTAATTGCTGCACCCATTCTTGTAGTGTATGTCCAGTAAAGTGGGTACATTGGTCACTCTCAATTACCTGTGGCTGGCCATAGGCTGCAAAGACACACTGTAGGCCCCTTTTAGTGGTTTGCTGATCTGCATGATATGCAGGAAAAGCAACCAGCAGGCCAGTAGCTGTGTCCACACAAGTCATGGCATACCAATACCCTTCTGACATGGGCAGAGGCCCAATATAGTCTATCTGCCACCTGACAAGGGATATTGACCCCTTTACTACTATCCCATGTTGCTGTGGGACTTGGCTTAAGTCCCTCTTAGAGCACACAAAGCACTCCTTCCTGCTGACTTCTTCAAAGGTCAACAACAAGCCCCACTGACGGGCTACAGCCCACATTGTCTTTTGCCCCATGTTCAACAAGTGCTGATATAACCACTGGGCTACAACAGAGGCAGACTTTATTTCTAACCAATGCACCCAGGCCAATATGTCTGCTTCGTCATTCCCTGGGGATGCCAAAGGCAAAGGGCCAGTCACATGATATACAGTAACTGTATTAGTCTTTCCAGAGGCCCATAGGACTTGCCACAATCATTGACCAACCATCCAGTTGGCATGGTACCATGTCAGTAGCCACAGGGTCAAGCCCCAATAAACTGCCCAGCTGTCAGTGCAGACAACTCTAGGGGAGGCTTCCTGGGTGATCATGAGCCATACTGCCCACAGCTCAGCCCATTGGCTGCTCTTTCCCTCTCCATCCTCAATCCACCTCTGGGACTGAAGGCACTGCTCCTTCCTTCCCCTTCCCCATGATCTCCTAGAACGCCGATTCTCCTGCTGCTTCCTCCCTCACTGCTAATGTATCTTCCAAAAGCAAGCCTGTCTCATCAATAACTGTCTCTCATCCCATAGGTTATAACCCAGCTCCCCCAAGCAATGCTGAAGTGTGCCTCTCTCCTTGATAACCCTTTCCACTCTCTTGAGAACAAACATCCCACAGTCCTGGCTGCCACATGGACACTCAGGGCCTATGAGCAGTCTTCTATCTCATGAGGGCTAATTCCACAGCTTCCAGTGTCTCCACCCTTCCCAAATTCTGGGGAACTGCCCACCAGTCTAGAAATTGCTTTACCCTAGACCAATTTCCCATCGGGGGTCCCGAAGTGGAAGCCCCATGGATAGGGGGCTCCTGGGTGAAGCTGCACCATCTACCACTGCTGAAGGGAAGGGTGAATTGTGCCCCCACTGCAGCAGCCACCAGGGCCTCCCCACCCTACACAGGGGGGTTTCTGGGCATCTCCCCACCATTGCTAGGGGCAGCCTGCCCAAACGTCGCATCCATCTGAAGACAGATTTCATGTTCAGAGGTCCTGCCTACAGCTGTCACATATAACTTTGTGGGGAAGATATGTTCCCAGCCTGGGGAAAATAACCTTTGAAGCTGAAATCAATCAAAGGGAGAAATAAAGTGGGAGCAATCTGTTTATTGCTTACAAGCAGTAGTCTACTTCCATTTGCCTGTGTCTCTCATGACCTGACTGTAAAAGGACCCCACCACAGCTCTCCAGTCCAGATATGCACTCACTCCCCCTTGTAATCACCTATTGATATAGAGATGAACTAAGGCTAGGTGAGAGATTCTGGAAATATTGCAATTTACCCACACTCTTCATTCCAGTTATTGTAATTTTCTACTTGAGAATTTATTTCCTTTATAGAGTTTATATTTCTCTACTGGTAGTCCTCATTTAATTCATTATCATCCTAATTTACTTTAATTCTTTGAACAGTGTTTCCTTTACTTTTTTTGAACATATTTATAATGGCTGCATCTAAGTATTCATTAAATTCAGCAAATGGACTCCTTCAGTCAGTTTCTACTAACAACTTCCACTTCTGTAAATGAAAATGAGCCACCCTTTACTCTTTCTCTCTGTCTTACAATTTTTGTTTGAAAGTATTCATTTTTTATTGTCTACTGTAGCAATTCTGGATTCTTTTTATTTTTCTGAGGGTTATTAGACTGTTTTTTAAAGTCCTTGTCTAGATTCATCCTGTGGAATCTGTTTGCTCCATAGTATGCTGATGTCTCTGTTCAGGTTTTTTATTCTTATGTTTATGTTTTAGGCTGGCTTCCTAGGTATTGGGTAGAAGTTTTGTTCAAATACCTTGAACATGTAAAGTTCCCTCTCACTCTGTTATGTGGTTTGAGAAATTAATTTAAAGTTGTAGCTTGTTCTAATGTGTCTGTAAGCTCTCTCTTTTTTGCTGGGTTCTGTTAGACCTCTCTTGTACATGCACAGGTTTTGAGTCATCCAGTGGGTGTGTGAGAAGCTTATCCCAGCACTTCTATGACTTCCTTATCTCCCCATGAAATGTCTGGCTGGAAATTTTTTCTTGCCCATTTTCATTTGAGTCTACCACTACTTGTTAATCAGCAAATCAGGGGTTTTGCCTTCTACCCTGAATTGAGTCAGACTACCCACTTTGGCAGCAAAGCCACAAGTTTTTGCACCCAGGCAAAACCTGTGAATCTAGAGCTCTTTCCACCCATGCAGGCACTGGGCTAGTGAGTAGACCCAGAGAGATGGCCAGAGATTCCTTACTCAGAACTCTCACGGTTTTTGGGGGAATTAATACTTCTCAAATTGTTATCTACTTTTGGTCAATTTCCAAAGCCCTTAAATGATTGTTTTTTTGAGAATTCTGTTCAGTTTTATAATCATCTTTGTGGAAATGAATGGCAGAGCTATTGACATAGCTATTATTGATATGGCAATCTGCAAAAGGCAAAATCATAGATATAAAAAAATAGGTGAGTAGTTTCTAGCCACTTGGGGTGAAAAGAAGTCCTGACTACCAAGGAGGTACAGGAGAATGTTTTGGGATGATGGAAATGTCCTGTATCTTTATTTTGGCTTTGGTTACATGACCATATGCATTTGTCAAAACTCATAACATTGTAAGCTAAAAAAAGGAATTTATATGAGGTAATTGATACCTTAAGAAACCTGGCTTTACAATAACAATAATATAGTCTATGCATTCAGAGTACTCATAAGCAAGCTTTATCTGTAAAGGTCCATCTAGTAATTATTTGAGGTTCTGTAGGCCATGTGTACTCCATTGTTGTGGTACAGAAGGAGCCATTAGGCAATAGGTAAATGAGTAGGCATGGTTGTGTTCCTGTAAAATGTTATTTACAAAAACAGGAGGGAGACCAGATTTGGCATGCAGGCTGTAGTAGTTCTCCTCCTTCTGATCTATTTGCTAGAGATAAATAATTCACTAAGGTAAGGTGAGCAGCAAATAATAACTCAAAGCCCCCAATCTCATCCACCGTGTGCCTTTTGTGACAGAGATGCCATGAATTCATGAATGGACTCATCTGATATTGTTTCATTTCATTTTATTATTTCATATTAATTCTCCTCTTCCCTCATATATATATATTGGTTATAGGTTATAGAATTTGTGGACTCATCTATGTTTTTATTTCAGAATTTATTTTCAGATCTATTTGAAGATGTCACAAAGAAATCATATTGTTTTAGCAAATATTCCATAGCATTCCTTGAATATTATATATTTCTGTTACAATGTGAAGAGTAAATATATGATAACATAGTTGATGAAAAGGAAATTTGAGGAACGTGTACGGGCCAAGTGTAGGCCACCCCAAAAAGTGTCACTTTGAGATGCAGATAATCCAAAAAGACTCAGAAAGAAACTTTGACCTTCCTCTTAACTACCTAAAAGAATATACAGAGGACCTACTTCAGGAAAAGATTTACCACTATAGATAACTACATTATAATATGAACTAGGGATGGTAAACAGGGAGCAATTTAACAAAATATTTTTAAATTCCTCTCTTTGTTCAACGTTTCTGTATGGCCCAGTAGGCATTTGTTTACCAAACATTTACTCTCCATGTTCCTGTAAACCCCTTCCTTCCCTTTGAAGTCCGAGTCTCCAACCACTTTCTCCTTTGTTCATGAGAACATATATATACCTCATTTTGCCTGACTTTGGAATTTCATGTCTGTGTGGATTCCCTATAAGTACCTAGTTAAATTTTGTTTTCTCCTATTATTCTGTCTCATGTCACTTTGACTCTTAGACTAGCTAGAAGAACCTTGAAGGATAGAGGAAAATTTCTTCTCCCCAACAGAAGGAAACTCTTCCAACATTGTTAAAGAGACATGTAATAAGTAAATCATTGAATTGGATTCAATTCAATAAAATTCAATTCAATTCAGTTCATAACTGCTTCGTGTGTATATGAATGAATGAATGAATATTTAAAGATAACATGCTGAAATTAAAAGAACTAATAATAGGTACAGGAAATGTAAAACTTTTTTTTCCTCTCTTACAACTTATGCGTTTCTATTTTTTAGGGGAAAAAGTTACTAAATATCATGAGTGAAAAAAAATATTGCATCTATCCTTATTTCATTTTTCATTGCCCAAGTTAAGAAAAAGAACTATAAAAATTAAAAAAAGGGAAACTTCACAGGAAACCAGCAGAGGAAGCTCTCACATCTCACCACACTTCATCAACTGAACACTCCACCAGAAGGAAGAGATGGACCTTGCCAGCCCATACTGTTTTAGCTACTACTTTACTACGCAGCAGGAGAAAGGAAGGTTTCCTCTGCCCCCAGCAAAAATCTGGCCAATGAGAGGCTGTCACAACTCAGCCTATAAGAAGCCACAATACTTGGAACTCCCAGTTTACAACAATGGACTTTCTGCATATAAAAGCCATTGCCAAGTCTTCCCTTTGCTCTATAAGAGTGGTGTTCACCTTTGTTCTGCAGACTGTGTTCTATGATTTTGTGGGTAGCTGCCATTTTCCAAATTGCAACTCTTTGCTACCCCCTTTTTGCTGGAAGAATAACTGACAGTTTTATTTGAAGGTTAACAGAACAATAAAAATCGAATAAATAAACAAAAGGCCATTGTTTACATTCTGTATTTTAAATTTTCTTCTTAAGACCTGAAGTTTCTTAAAAAATTCCATTTTCTCCTTTGGAATTATACAAAGTGCAGTTTTCTATATGCAATAGAAATTTTCTAGATAATAGGATTGTGAATGGTACATAATAGACACAAATATATGACAGTTTTATTCGACTCTTCCTTTTTCTTCAAGCTGGCACTTTCACTCTTTTTTATAACAAATACCAATCTCTTTGCTATGATTATGCATTACAAAGGTTTTTCTCTATGTCCAGCATCATTAATGAACATATCTAGCTGGTTAAGGGATACATTAAGAGAACTATGGGCAACTCATATATTGATTAATATTTTGTTAAAGATCTTTTAAATATAGTAATAATTATATGACCCAATACACTGTATCTAAGACTGTCTATTTTAAACTACTGAAAAATAGCTAATTAGCAGTGGAAATTTTGGTTGTATTTACATGACATAATATTTCCAAATATATTTTACAATTATTAACATGCTTTATTCTTTAAAATTCTCTGAAGTAGTGAAAGTAGGTAGTAATACATTCATTTTGTACATACAGTGACGGGTTCCCAGAGGCTTAATGATGCTTACAAATCAGAAAATGAGTTAGTGATGAACCTAAATTAGAGTCCAAATGTCTTTCCTTTCTGGTTGGAAGTACAGTCTACTAAACTCCACTACAATTAATAGTTTTGAGGTGTGTACATCATAAGTATAAAGCTAAACACGGCAAACTGAGGATCTTTGAAGACTGGGGAGGAGATGCAGTTCAGGAAAGCCGGATTGGAGCACAGCTTGGAAGGTCAGGAGCAGAAATGGTGAAAACATAGTCAAGAGAGGTCTTTTAAGACAATTTATCTAATAACAATTTTAAGGAAAGAAAAACGAAGTGTCTTGTTTTTAAAAAGAAGGCGGAAACAAATGAGATTGGACGCAGTCAGAAGACTGGAGACAAACACAGCTCTGTCTCCTCTGCTTCCATGTACGCTGGAGAGAGTCGGAGACATCACCCTGGCGTCTCCATAAAAGTATTCAACGATGCCATTTTACGTATTCTTCATGAAATATATTAGGTTTCAATCCTTTGGTGGGAGAAAAGCCAAACTTATTTTCAGCTCCTATTGTCTTTTGGGTAAAAGGTCAACGACACTGGTATATACATGATATGCATCCTAATTTGTTTAGTCCTGAGGAAAGGCAAGGCGGTTGGCCACTGTTTGGGGATCTATGCCTAATAACCACAAGGGAGTTACGCAGTGCTAAAAAAGAGAATAATATTTATTAATGTTATTATTAGTCTTCCCCAAAAAAGTTTTTGACTTTGAAATAGTCTTATTTAGCATATACCATGTGCTTTCCAACTAAGTTATCACTTCAGTGTGTGGTCATTCTTTGGCAAACATAGTAGCCCCATTTGGTTGATTGATTTATGGACTTAGCAACTTCTTTAAAAGATCAGTCAAATAGTTTTGAGCAAATATTTGGTTCAATTATTAATCACTGTTCTAAATTTTTTTAATGTCTATCTCATTTAATCCTTATACAACCTTATGGTTACTATGACAGTGCTTATTTTACAGATGAGAAAACTAAAGCTTAAAAGCTTAAGTAGCTTCAAGTTTTTCAGCTGTTAAACAGAAGAGCAAGGATTCAAGCCGGGATCCAAAGCCCAAGAGTTTGGTCATTATTCTACTGAAAACATTTATTTAGACAGTCAAGGCTTAGATAGAGAGAAAGGAAACTAATAGTACAGGCAGTACAGTTGTTTAGTAGGACAGGCAGTAAGTAGTATACAATTTCTGAGTAAGAAAAAATGGCTGATTAAAAAAGGGGGAGAGGGTATGATGGCAAAACTGATCTCAGTTCAATCTTGAAAGTTAAGAAGCAAACAGGTAGACAGACAGAATTGGAACATTTACCAGAGGGAAATACGAAGAGGAGGTAGGATGAGAGCACAAGAGTAGAAATGTGCTGAGGCTCATGATCAAGAACAGAAAATAGGCTGGTCCAGTGGAAATAAGACCATGAGAATGTACAGACACACAACGGCAAAACCCATATGAATGAGTATCATCAGGGTTCCCATGTCCCAGCAAAGATGCTGTGCCTTAGCCTCAGAGAGCATCTGTTTCTCCACTGCTAGTCTCCTAGATAAGATCAAAGAAGAGAATTGGCAGGCCCCAAGGCTGAATGTAGTATAAGAATTAAAACAAAGATTACAATCATCATGAGCTATGCTGGTGTGCCACGCCTTATGTTATCAACCGAGCTCCAGCCAAGCCAGAAGGTGGGAGTTAAAATGACACAGACTGTGAAGGCTAGAGATCAGGGCTGTAGGCAGAATGCCCGGATGGGCGCAGGGCTTCTGCAGCCTCTGGGTTCTTAGCAAACTCCACTCCTGGAGATGGCCAAGGGGAAGATAGTGGGGCTGCCGCAGAAGGTGCTTATCTTCAGTACATCTAAAAAGAGAGATTACTATCACTGTTGGGAATGAAGAAATTTCCTCTACCCCTTGGGGTTCCTCTAGCTAGTCTAAGAATCAAACTGACATAAGACAGATTAACAGGAGAAAAGAAAAATCAAAGTTTAATTTCATACATACATACATATGGGGAAGCTATAGACATACATGGGTTCCAAAGAAAGCCAGGAAGAGTAAGGTCTTTATGTCATCCTGAACCAAGAGGAAAGGAGATAGGGGTCTGAGATTTCAAAGCAAAAGGGAAGCAATTCACAGGAATATGAAAAGAATAACTGTTTGGTAAGCAAAATACTTGATGGGCCACACAGAAACAATTGGGCACAGAGAAAAATGTTAACAGACTTTGTCACACTCCTTCCTTCTCTGTCACCCCTAGTTTATATTATACTATAGCTGTGGTGAGAGTTCTCCTTCTGGAGCAACTCCTCCATCTAAATTCTTTTTATGCAGTAGTGTTTGTGTGTGTGTGTGTGTGTGTGTGTGTGTGTTTGTGCGTGTGTAGGAGGGAAGGTATCAAAGTATCTTCCTGAGTCTCTTAGGCCTTGATGATTTTCAGCTCTAAATAATCTGCACGCCACTATAGCACATCTTGGGGTGGCCTGCTCTTGGTTCCTACCTCACCATTCCTAACTCAGCATCCTCCTTCCCTGTGACACATCTGTGTTGTATACACGGTCTATCGGCACTAAGGAGGTGTGAATACTGGACTTCATGGAACTAGAAGCAGCCGTAGAGAAGGAAGGGGAGGGCAGAATTAGTGAATAGAGAATCATTTCTCTCTCGAACAAGGCTTTCCATTTTCCATGCATGACTCTTTGTTAGAAACAAGAGAAAACATTTCCTGTACATGTACAACAAAACTATATGTACAGAAAAATAAAATTTGTTCTTCATGGAAAGAATTTTAGCAACAAGATAAGTCTGACTTCTTTCCAGAAAACATGTGTGTATGAATTTTTTCATCATACATTGGGGTGGGATCTGGACATGGAATAGTGCTCACTCCCACAGATATCCTCAGATATCACTCAGATCTTAAAGGGAGACAATGAAAGAAATTCAATAGTCATCTATGCAGACAACATAATTCATTATTACAAAATGCCTTTTGTAGGCCATTGCCTTTATAAAGTGTAGACATTTTAGTTCTGTGCACCTTCTGGAATATAAAGCCAGGCTTGATGCTTCAGCCTCTCTAACCTTACTTTAACCATGAAGAAGCCTGCAAGTGTCGGCCCCTGTTCACTGCAGACATACCTACCGAGGCCCAAAGGAGAGAAGCTGACTGTGCCTGAAAACAATGAAATGAAACCATACACAAACCATTATCTCAACACCCCATCTGCACAGGGCCCTGTGTTGTCTGCAGGGTTTTACGTTATCACTTTGCGCCCTGACCCTCTCCACAAGGATATAATAACACCAATACCTCAAACCCCTCAGATCACAAAGTATTCATTTTTTCTCCTTAATCTGCGCCTTCTCTGTCCCCCAGTTCACATAACGACAGCAGTATCCTCCAAGGATATAAAACTCAGTGTGTCTTGGTCTTCTTCCTCTTGCTCCCTCTCCAAATTCAGACAGTGGACATCTTTCACCCCTTTCTACTCCTCCAGCCATGGCAATTCAGACTTTCAGCATCTCTTACTTGGAAAAGCACAATAGTCTCCTAATTTAGTTCCCCTACCTCTGCTGTCTCTCCATTTTATTACCTCCTTCACACGACTACCACCACTGGCCCACTAAATCTTAGATTTGACCATTTCAATTCTTTTTTTGAAAGCTCTCATTGATTCCTCATGGCTTACAGCACCATTTCCTTTGTAAGTTAGTTTTTGCCGCAGCTAGGTGACTTCCAAACAATGAGGAAAGAAGGAAGGAAAGACAGAAGACATAGGAAACAGTAAAAATATCTCAAAATCTACGCAAATATTTTACTTTAAATTTGCCTTTGTGATTTATTAGTTCATGTTTTGTGGACTTGTATTACACAACCTTACTTAGGGAAATAAAGAAACATGCATCTGTTTATTTTTGCAAAATGAAAAAAGAATAAATCAGAAATGAATATAATGGGTTACGTACAAGGCAAAAATGGAAATTAGAGGAAATGTTAACTTTCCTGAATTTTAACTGTGGTTATGTAAGAGAATATCCTTGCTTTTAGGAAACACACACTGTAACATTGACAGATAAAGGAGCATGACATGCAGCCAACTCTCAAATGGTTCAGAGAAAAAGATTACAATAGTGTGTGTGTGTGTGTGTGTGTGTGTGTGTGTGTGTGAGAGAGACAGAGAAAATAATAAAGCCAGTTTTACAAGAATGTTAAAAATTGGTCAACTGAGATTAAAGAGTCATTCTCCCAATAGAACATCATTTCACAGAACCAAATAGAAGACTCTCGCCAATGCCTAATATCTGTTTTTCATCACTGATGCACTTGGAACCCTGATATTTTGCTAATAATTCTGTAGCAGGAAAGACAGTCTTTGAGTGAAGTTCTTCACCTTTGACCATACGTTTGTGACATATGTTTAGCAAGTGGTTATTTTGCGTGTATTCCCTCTTTGGTACATCGTTGTATATGGTTATATAGTTAATTCTTACCACAATCTATTTTCAGATTTATTGCCCAGTCTCTCAAGTACCTTCTTGTGAAATGAACATTTCTGGGCTTACATTTCCTCATCTGCAAAATAAGAACAGTTGAGTAATTACTATCCTGCATTTCTAAGGTCCTTTCTCCCCCCAAAAATCTCTTTAATATTTTGCTTCTTCAATTTTCTTTTTAATGCAGAAGAAAATTGTCTCTCCCACAGTATGCTGTACCACTAAGGAGGAAAAAGCAATGTGTTCACATTCATGATCAAGGTGAAATGAAGTTTGTTACCATGCTTGTTTCTTTCCACAGAATTTTAATGTCTTAATTGAGCCTAGAATTGAAAGAAGCTTATTATAAGTAGGACTCTAAAAATACGAACTCATGCCTAAGATTGCTTGCATTCTAACAAGGAAAAGAAAATTGTTAAAATAATTGGTTTGTTGCCAGTCAAATACTTTCAATTCTTATTATTTCTCAGCACCAGCTCATATAGTCATTGTTGCACAACTTTGCTGCAGTGCTAATTTGGTATTTGCTAAAAACATTCAGTATCATGAAAGAAAGATGTGCAAGACAAGTGCTTTATAGTTGGCTTTCCAATGGTAATCAATATTTATTTGTTTTGTAAATCCTTGGCTGAATAATGTAAAAAGCAAATGTATTTCCTCTTCCTTTTCTTTCCCAAGGAGAATCTGAAAAGGACAGAATACAAATGCAGCTGAGAAGCTGTGTGTGCAATAGTGCAATGGGCCTGGGACCTGTGACAGACAGTGACTCTAGTTGGAAATCACAGGGTCTGAGAGGTTAGTTGGCAAAAGGCTCACAGAGCACTACTCATACTGGAAGCCTTGCCCAGAAGATCTATAGATAAGGGTTTGATTTCTCTTTCATCAGTAACTCTCCCGGATACCCTATGCCCTAAGAGAGAGCCTGCTTTAGTAGAAAAAAAAAAACAACAATATGTAAAAATACAGTAAGAGCAAGAAGGCGGACCTGATATTTATCTTCTGGGTCATGTTGTCAGGCAGCTGCATATGGAGAAGTTTTCCCCTGTGCACTAGGTGAAACCTCAGCCTGGATGGGGGAGGAGTCTTGACACTGCTTGAGAAAGAATTTTTAACCAGGTTGGACAAATGTAGGTAAGGAAGGCATTCATTAAAGAGAAAGTAGTCGTGAATGGCAGCAGCCATGCAGGCAGCAGAGAGGAAGGAAGAGGAGAGGGAGGAAAGGGAAGCTGATCAAACTCTGCTCGGCATGGGGCATAACCCTTGCCAGCTCCTAAAGCCAGGGTCACCTGGAGTCCAGTGTCCGCTTGAATTTGTGCAGCGTGAGACCTAAGCCCCACTCACCCCAGGAGTTAAGGGAGCCACAGAGCACTGAATGGAGTGAGATTATGTTCTGAGAACTTCCACTTCTCTACTGGTCTTAAGTAAAACAGGAAGAGAGAAAAGGATTGTGTTAAGATTAAAAAGCTGAATGACATAGCAAAGTGACAAAGACATTTACTACCAGAGGTGGCTCTGGTGGAGGTCTGCAAGTTCTTGTCTTTATCATGGAAAAGAGTTCAGAGACAAGTGAGGTCAGCTTATGCAACAAGAAAGTTTATTTGATGTAAGACACTTCGCATTCAGACAGGAGTATGGGTGACTTCAGGGGAGGCACACTTAAAGGTTTAGGGTTTGGGGTTTTATAGGGCCTTTTGGGTGGGGCTTAGCATAAGGCATGATGTATACAGGTGATTCACAATTCCTTTGAAGTTTTGTCTTAAGAATAGGGTTATTTAGGTGACTGTGTTGGTCCAGATCTCAACAATCTTAATCCACATAGGTTCATTTACACTTGGGAGGTCTACCTCCTGTCCTGTTTACAAAGTTACTTAATTGATTAAGGGGCTGGAAGAAGAGGAAGCACAGCACATAGATTAAATTAAAAAATAAACTGGGCCTTTTTTGCAGGCTCTGTAGATCTTATAATGCATGATCCTTGTCCCATGCACCTGCCCTACCTCACCTTGGTCTTCACCCTTTAGGAACAAAATGATCTATGCCAGCTCCAGGGATACTATCAAGGAGAAACTGTAGGGTATCAATCATAGCAAACTGCTACAAGGTCAAGGACAAATGCATCCTGGCAGAGAAGCTGGAGGACAGTGGCATCATTTCCCTGGATGTCACGCCTTTATAAGCCCCCATTGTTTCCCTTCCTGGAACATCTGGCATCCCCAAACTTGCCCACAGGGTTTGCTGACCCTCCTGCCAGACTGAGGGGCTGGAAGTATCCCAGCAGGGGGAAGGCAATCGTTTTACTCCAGGTGCCAAACTCTGCTCCCTTGCCCTGGACTACCCCCTCCTTCCATCCCTGATGATCTGGCCTTCCCAAACTGCTGTTAATCTGACTCTTCTTATGTTGAAGCAGTCCAAGTTGTCCCCAGGAACCCAGTTTGGGGCAGGATGGAGGCTGTACCTTTCATAAAGTATAATTATATTGGCACTTTTCAATAATATCAGTGTTATTATATTAGGTTTAAGTTGAACAGGCTCCACATTAAGGGTGGAATAATTTTTTTAAGTCAGTGAAAACTCACCAATTAAAAGTAACTTTAACTCATTCATTCAGTCACATTATTAAGTAATTATGATATGCCAGGTTCTCTGGTACACAAGACAAGTCTCTGCTCTCAGAAAATTTACAGGCAAAAAATTTAGGAAAACTTTTACCCTTTAAATGTGAATTTTTTTTAAATAAAGAGATACTAATCTGTCATAGTTGAAATTTTTTAATGTGTGTTTTTATTGTGAGAGAATTATAAATGAAGTGCCGAAAACATAATAAAAAAGTGTTTTACAAATAACAAGTGATATTATACCTTGAAGATACTTTGAGAATAGTTTTGAAAAATACATTAATAATTCTTTCTTCTAAATCATATATTTTTTTAGTATTTTCATACATATTACAATTTACCTTGCCACCCTACAAAGAGTTTCCATGCTAAAGAACAAATATATATTTCAAGGATGTCCAGTATCCACAGGTTAGAGTGTCCCATTTTTGCAGAAAATATTTTTATTTCCTTCTATAACATCTAGACAACTTCAAGCTTTTAGGATTGAGACATGTAGCTGGTGTTGACAACATTGTTAATCCTCCTACACAGACATTCAGGGAAAAATTTCCAAGGCAGGATAGGAAAAAGTTAGCATCATTAAAAAAATGACTTCAACTCAAACAGTGTGGTCATTGTCTAAATGCCAAGGTCTTCTTGGAACCGAAAAAGTTTTCATGATATCAAACCCTGCTGTTTATTAACCAATAAGCAGTTCATGCTTTGTGAAATATTCTCTCTGTTTTCCTCCCCAAGAAATGTTATCTTTGAAGGAGAATATAGCATTATTTTAAAAGTATTGCTTAATGAAATTGCTCTGCTAGAATTGATTTTTAAATAAAGTATAAAATTATATTGATACTGTTATATAAAAATCAATGTTATATATTATCCTTAAGTAGAACAGGCTGTACATTAAGGGTTGAGATCATTGTTTCTTAAGTCAGTGAAAACTCACTAATTAAAAAATAGCTTTAGGGAGACTACTCTCATTAAGTAAAAAAAAAAAAATTATATAGTTCAACTATTTAATGACAAATAACACAGTTAAAATCCAGGCAAAGAATCTGAAAAGACATTTCTCCAAAGAAGATATACCAATTGTCAATAAACATATGAAAAGATGGTCACCTCATGAGCCATCAGCAAAATACAAATCAAACCTGGGAAATGTGCCCCACTAAAATCACTATAATCCAGAAAATCTACTATAACGAGGATTGGCAAGGATGTGGAGAAATTAGAGCTCTCTTACATCTTTGGTAAGAATGTAAAATGGTGCAGCCACTTTGGAAAGCAGCCCAGTGCATCCCGAGAAAGTTAAACACTGAGTTACAATATGATCAGCAATTCAGCTCTTGGGGTTATACCCACAAGAATGAAAACTTGTCCACATAAAAACTTGTACAGAAATTTTCATACTAGCATTATTCATATATAGCCAAAATGTGGTAATAACTCAAATGCCTATCAATTGATAAATGGATAGATAAAATGTGGCATAACCACACAATGGAATATTATTCAGTAATAAAAATAAGTAAAGTATCTATACATGCTAAAGTATGGATAACCTTGAAAACATTGTGCTAAATAAAAGAAGCCAGTCACAAAAGATTATACATTGTATGATTCTATTTATATTAAAGTTCCAGAATAGGTCAATCTATATAGATATAAAGTAATAATTTGGTTATGCCTCAGAATGTCTGCTGACTTAGCATCATTATAAGTTTGTTCTAAAGAAAATGGAAGGAAAATTAATTCTATTCCAAAAATTATTTGAGAAATTGGAAAGTGGCTTAGCCAGATGTGATGTTGAATATCTGTCTGTTTGCAACTCTGCACTTAATAAAATTTCAAATTGAGAATGGTCACTTCTGAGATAGGGCAAGATAGCCATTCACTACCACTATGTAACTGTTTAAAAGAAGGCAGAAGAACTGGCAAAAAACAAGTGCAATAGATAAGACAAAAACTAGAAACACACTGTTAAGTAAACTAAAGAAACTATAATGAAACTACATTGTGCACTGAATCTTGGGGGAAAAATTCAAGAAATTTTCACACCTAAAAAAATGTGTCATGAAGAGACCCATTGAAATTTCACTTCATCAAAGACAACAAATGTTTTACAGATACTTAACTCATTGAGAGTTTCCATGGTAACAGAAAACGCAAAATGGAAACAATTTTTATAGGATCTTAATCCACATAATGGCAAAACTGTCTAGAATAGTGGTTATGTGTCAAGATATAATGTCCACAAGCAGTTCAATAGAAAACTAATTTTATTAACAATAAGGAAATCATAAATTACAATATTCTAAAACGATAGAACACAAATACTAAAACATTTATGAGTTGCTATACAAAATAGCACTTTCATATTTCTTAAGTATAGCCTGAATTGGTAAAATTGTTGATTCTCTTCCTTTCCTTTAATAAATTTAATATGACCCACTGTGGCTGAATAAAATGAACATAAGTAGTTGCAATGTCATTTATGTATTTAATACACACTGCCTACAAAATAGTTTATGAAACTAAATTTATATGAAGACATTTTTATTTACATATATAACAAAATTATAAATTGTGTATACACACAAAGAATAAAAGGTATTATTACAGGCACTGAAGAAATGTTATTTGACTCGTTACTCTTAACCTGTATTAAATAATCACTACTGAACTTTAGACTTCCCTCCTCTTTCATTTAGTGGAGAGAAAATTGCTGGGCTATTCTGTGCCACTAACACAGTCCTTTGTAGATGAGAGAATGGCTACAATTATTTTGCATCATCTTTGGATTTCTCAAGCCTGTATCCCCTTTTTATCCTGGAAAGAAAAGGCAGAACATAAAGAATGGATTATTTGAATAGAAATACTGTGCAGTTCTCTACTCTGCATCCCACCTTCATAAAGAGAACTAAATCTTTTTATATTTCCTTATAGAAGTCTCAGTTGTGCTATTTATGAGCAGATAAGATCTAATAGTTTATTTTGCTTTTTCCTGCATTAGCCTCAGAGTAAATAAAACCCAAGGACTAGAATTATGAAATAGCTTAGTACTCCCCTGTCACTCTATAGTACTAAATATAATCAGGATTCACTTTATCCCTAATGATTTTATTAATGAAAATGACAGTGAAAGACGGCGAATTCAGTCCTATTATTACTTTGTACATATTAAATGTTCAGTTTCTTAATATTAATTCTGATCAGTCATGTAAAATATCTTCAATAGTTTGTTAAAAGCCCATACATTCTTTTAATATGTTTTGTAACAAATTTCCAAAACATACTTACTGGATTGATTTTTTATTTTGTTTCGGTATCATTAATGTACAGTTACATGAGCAACATTAAGGTTATTAGACTCCCCCTATTATCAAGTCCCCACCACATACCCCATTACAGTCACTGTCCATCAGCATCACTACTTGTCTTATCTCTCTTATACTGCCTTCCCCATATCCCCCTCCCTACATTATGTCTGTGAATCATATTGCCCATTTTTCCCCATTCTCCCTTCCTTCCCACCCATCCTCCCCAGTCCTTTTCCCTTTGATAACTGTTAGTCCATTCTTGGGTTCTGAGTCTGCTGTTGTTTTGTTCCTTCAGTTTTTTCTTTGTTCTTACACTCCACAGATGAGTGAAATCATTTGATACTTGTCTTTTTCCACCTGGCTTATTTCACTTAGCAAATACCCTCTAGCTCCATCCATGTCGTTGCAAGCATAATACTCTGTAGCTCAATCCATGTTGTTGCAAGTGGTAGAATTCGTTTTCTTCTTATGGCTGAATAATATTCCATTGTGTATATCTTCTTTATCGATTCATCTACTGATGGACACTAAGGTTGCTTCCATTTCTTGGCTATTGTAAATAGTGCTGCGATAAACATAGGGGTGCATCTGTCTTTTTCAAACTGGACTGCTGCGTTCTTAGGGTAAATTCCTAGGAGTGGAATTCCTGGCTCAAATGGCATTTCTATTTTGAATTTATTGAGGAACCTCCATACTGCTTTCCACAATGGTTGAACTAATTTACATTCCCACCAGCAGTGTAGGAGGGATCCCCTTTCTCCACATCCTCGCCAACATTTGTTGTCAGTGTCTTTTGTATGTTGGCCATCCTAACTGGTGTGAGGTGATATCTCATTGTGGTTTTAATTTGCATTTCTCTGATGATTAGGGATGTGGAGAATCTTTTCATGTGCCTGTTGGCCATCTGAATTTCTTCTTTGGAGAAGTGTCTGTTCAGCTTCTCTGCCCATTTTTTAAATGGCTTGTTTGCTTATTGTTTGTAGAGGTGCATGAGCTCTTTATATAATTTGGATGTCCACTCCTTATCAGATATGTCACTTATGAATATATTCTCTCATACTGTAGGATGTCTTTTTGTTCTACTGATGGTGTCCTTTGCTGTACAGAAGCTTTTTAGTTTTATATAGTCCCACTTGTTCATTTTTGCTTTTGTTTCCCTTGCCTGGGGCGATATGTTCATGAAGAAGTTGCTCATGTTTATTATGTCCAAGACAGTTTTGCCTATGTTTTCTTTTAAGAGTTTTATGGTTTCATGACTTACATTCAGGTCTTTCATCCATTTTGAGTTTACTTTTGTGTATGGGGTTAAACAATAATCCAGTTTCATTCTCTTGCATGTAGCTGTACAGTTTTGCCAACACCAGCTGTTAAAGAGGCTGTCAGTTACCCATTGTATATCCATGGCTCCTTTATCATATATTAATTGACCATATATACTTGTGTTAATATCTGGACTCTATTATGTTCCACTGGTCTATGGATTTGTTCTTGCACCAGTACCAAATTGTCTTGATACTATGACTTTATAGTACAGCGTAAGGTTGGGAAACGAGATTCCCACTGCTTTATTTTTCTTTCTCAGGATTGCTTTGTCTATTCAGGGTCTTTTGTTATTCCATGAGAATTTCAGACCTATTTGCTCTAATTCATTGAAGAATGCTTTTGGTATTTTGATAGGAATTGCACTGACTCTGTAGATTGCTTTGGGCAGGATGGGCATTTTGACAATATTAATTCTTTCCATCCATGAGCACTGGATGTGTTTCCATTTATTGGTATCTTCTTTCATTGCTCTCATGAGTGTCTTGTAGTTTTCAGAGTATAGGTCTTTCACTTTCTTGGTTAGATTTATTCCTAGGTATTTTATTCTTTTTGATGCAATTGTGAATGGAATTGTTTTCCTAATTTCTCTTTCTGCTAGTTCATCATTAGTGTATAGGAACGCAACAGATTTCTGTGGGTTAATTTTGTATCCCACAACATTGCTGAATTCAGATATTAGATCTACTAGTTTTGGAGTGGATTCTTTAGGGTTTTTTATGTACAACATCATGTCATCTGCAAACAGGGACAATTTGACTTCTTCCTTGCCAATCTGGATGCCTTTTATTTCTTTGTGCTGTCTGATTGTCATGGCTAGGACCTCCAGAACTATGTTGAATAAAAATGGGGAGAGTTCCCGATCTTAAAGGAAAAGTTTTCAGCTTCTCACTGTTAAGTATAATGTTGGCTGTGGGTTTGTCATATATGGCCTTTATTATGTTGAGGTACTTGCCCTCTATGCCCATTTTGTTGAGAGTTTTTATCATGAATGGGTGTTGAATTTTGTCAAATGCTTTTTCAGCATTTATGGAGATGATCATGTACTTTTTTTCCTTCTTTTTGTTGATGTGGTGGATGATGCTGATGAATTTTTGAATGTTGAACCATCCTTGCATCCCTGGGATGAACCCCACTTGATCATAATGGTTGATCCTTTTGATGTATTTTTTTTATTCGGTTTGCTAATATTTTGTTGAGTATTTTTGGATATATGTTCATCAGAGATATTCGTCTGTAATTTTCTTTTTTTGTGGTGTCTTTGCCTGGTTTTGTTATTAGAATGATGTTGGCGATGTTGGCCTTGTAGAATGAGTTTGGGAGTATTTCCTCCTCTTCTACTTTTTGGAAAATTTTAAGGAGGATGTGTATTAAGTCTTCACTAAATGTTTGATAAAATTCAGCAGTGAAATCAACTGTTCCAGGGATTTTGTTCTTAGTTCTTTTTTTCATTACCAATTTAATTTCCTTGCTGGTAATTTGTGTGTTCAGATTTTCTATTTCCTCTTGGGTCAGCCTTGGAAGGTTGTATTTTTCTAGAAAGCTGTGCATTTCTTCTAGGTTACCCAGTTTGTTACCGTATAATTTTTCATAGTATTCCCTAATACTTCTTTGTATTTCTGTGGTGTCCATAGTAATTTTTCCTTTCTCATTTCTGATTCTTTTTATGTGTATTATGTGTGCAGACCCTCTTTTTTCTTGATAAGTCTGGCTAGGGGTTTATCTATTTTGTTTATTTTCGCAAAGAACCAGCTCCTGCTTTCATTGATTCTTTATATTGTTTTATTCTTCTCAATTTTATTTATTTATGCTTTAATCTTTATTATGTCCCTCCTTCTACTGACTTTGGGCCTCATTTGTTCTTCCTTTTCAGTTTCATTAATTGTGAGTTTAGGCTGTTCATTTGGGATTGTTCTTCTTTCCTGACGTAGGCCTGTATTGCAATATAGTTCCCTCTTAGCATGGCCTTTGCTGCGTCCCACAGATTATGTGGTGTTGAATTATTGTTGTCATTTGTCTCCATGTAGCACTTGATCTCTGTTTTTATTTGGTCATTGATCCATTGATTATTTAGGAGCATGTTATTAAGCCTCCACGTATTTGTGGGCTTTTTCATTTTCTTTGTATACTTTATTTCTATTTTCATACCTTTGTGATCTGAGAAGATGGTTGGTACAATTTCAATCTTTTTGAAATTACTGAGGCTCTTTTTGTGGCCTAGTATATGATCTATTCTTGAAATGTTCCATATGCACTTGAGAAGAATGTGTATCTTGTTGCTTTTGGATGGAGTGTTCTGTAGATGACCATTAAGTCCATCTGTTCTAATATATTGTTCAGTGCCTCCGTCTCTTTACTTATTTTGTGTCTGGTTGATCTGTCCTTTGAAGTGAGTGTTGTGTTGAAGTCTCCTAAAATGAATGCATTACATTCTATTTCCTCCTTTAATTCTATTAGTATTTGTTTCACATATGTCTGTGCTCCTGTGTTGGGTGCATAGATATTTATAATAGTTATGTCCTCTTGTTGGACTGACTCCTTTATCATTATGTAATTTCCTTCCTTGTCTCTTGTGACTTACTTTGTTTTGAAGTCTATTTTGTCTGATACAAATACTACAACTCCTGGTTTTTTGTCCATATTTGTTGCATGAAATATCTTTTTCCATCCCTTTACTTTCAGTCTGGGTATGTCTGGTTTTGAAGTAAGTCTCTTGTAGGCAGCATATAGACAGGTCTTGTTTTTTTATCCATTTGGTGACACTATGTCTTTTAATTGGTGCATTCAGACCATTTACATTTAGGGTGATTATCAATAAGCATCTACTTATTGACATTGCAGGCTTTAGATTCGTGGTTACCAAAGGTTCAAGGGTAATTCCCTTAGTATCTAAGATTCTAATTTAACTCACTTCGTATACTATACAAACACAACCTAAAGGTTCTTTTTATTTTTCCTCATTTTTCTTCCTCCTCCATTCTTTATATGTTAGGTAACATATTCTGTACTCTTTGTCTATCCTTTGATTGACTTTGGGTGTAGTTGATTTGATTTTGCATCTGCTTAGTAAATAATTGCTCTACTTTGCTGTGGTTTTATTTCCCCTGGTGACATCTATTTAGCCTTAGGAATACTTCCAGCTATAGCAGTCCCCCCAAAATGCACTGTAGAGGTGGTTTGTGGGAGGTAAATTCTCTCAGCTTTTGCTTATCTGGAAATTGTTTAATCCCTCCTTCAAATTTAAATGATAACCTTGCCGGTAGAGTATTCTTGGTTGGAGGCCCTTCTGCTTCATTGCATTGAATATATCATGCCACTCCCTTCTGGCCTGTAAGGTTTCTGTTGAGAAATCTGATGATAGCCTGATGGGTTTTCCTTTGTATGTCTCTCTAGCTGCTTTTGAAAGTGTGTCTTTATCCTTGATCTTTGCCATTTTAATTATTACATGTCTTAATGTTGTCTTCCTTGTGTCCCTTGGTGCCCGGATGTGGATCTCTTGTGTTGGGAGAATCTCCTTCCCCAGATTGGGGAAGTTTTTAGCAATTACCTCCTCAATGACACTTTCTATCCCTTTTTCTCTCTCTTCTTCTTCTGGTACCCCTATAATGCAGATATTGTTCCATTTGGATTGGTCACATATTTCTCTCAATGTTCTTTCATTCTTAGAGATCCTTTATTCTCTTATGCCTCAACTTCTTTGTATGAATCAATGATTGAACTTCCATCTTAAATTCATTCCTGAGTTCTTGAACATTTTTCTGTACTTCCATGGGCATGTTTATGATTTTTATTTTGAACTGTCTTTCAGGAAGATTGGTGAGTTCGTTTCATTTGGCCCTTCTTCTGGGGTTTGTGAGATTTTGGGTGAACCAGGCTCCTTTGACATTTCATATTTCTATGTAGTGCCCTCTAGTGCACAGAAGCTCTAGTCTCTGGAACTGCTCAGCCCCTAGAGTGAGGTTGGGGTTCCTTGGGAAGCAGCACTGGTGCCTTGTGGAGGAAAGAGCTGTTTCCTGCTTCCCTGCTGCATTGCTTGTCTCCAGTATCAGAACCAGTGGGCCGAGCACACAGGTGTAAGCCTCTGTGCTTTGCATCTCTAGCTGTTGTAGGCAGGGCCACCCTCTGGCTGGCCTGACGCCAGTGCAGTGACTGCCGTTTTGCAAGCCAGTGCCTTCAGGCAAGGAGGAAGGCGCAGCAGGCTGTGTGTCACAGTGGGGGGCCTCGGATCTGTGTAGCAAGGCAGGGGAATCGAGTGCCTGAAGCTTCTCAGAATTCCCAACCTGCTGGGAAGACTGCACCCACACAACCTTTGTCCACCTCTCCCCTCTCCTGTGCAGCAATCTCCATGCAAACCCCACCCCTTCAGCAGCCCTCTCTCTGCTAGGAAGCCTCTTAGACTACCTGTATTTCATTTTTCCCAGAGTGCCTGGATGTGGATCCCCGTCCTTCACAAACAGCTAGAATCTCAGTCTCTCAAGCACTCTGCCTGTCCCAGCTCCCCAACCCACCAACCTCCAGAGCACCACACAATGTAGGTTTGTGTTCCAAAGCAGACCTCCAGGTCTGGGTGTTCAGCAGTTCTAGGCTTCCATCCCCTCCCTGCTCTGTTTCTCTTCCTCCCACCGGTGAGCTGGGGTGCGGAAAGGGCTTGGGTCCCAACGGATCAAGGCTTTTGTATGTTACCCTGTTTTGTGACGTCTGCTCTAATCGTGAGGTCTGTATGCAGTCTGGTGCAGCCTTCTTTCCTGTTGCTGTTTTAGGGTTAGTTGTATTAACTATATTTTCGTACTATATGTGGTTTTGGGAGGAATTCTCTGTCTCACCCCTCACGCCGCCATCTTGAATCTCCTGTATTGATTTTAAATCCAGACATTATTACACTATCCATTGCTTTCACTGACAAAGAGACCTAGTGATAACAAAAGAAGTAAATTTCCATGGCAGTAGGGTTGCACTGTTAGAATAAGAGAAAAGAAATTAAAAAAAAGGAAGACAAAATGCAAAACCACCGAAGATGAGAAAAAAGTTCTCATTGTGAGAAATTGAGTTGAAACTATAAAACACTGATGCAGTAAATGATTTAATTAAAATAATTTAATTTTATTAATATTTACTAATCACAGGAATTTACTTTTCATCATACTTATTCGGAGTTTCCATGTGCAAATGCATTTAATCTCCACAGCCCATACTAACATGTACACACTGTAAAGTCCATCACCACAATCAAAATAACAGAATATTTCTGTCACCCCCAAATCTGTCATTCCTATCTCCCTTCCCCTACTCAAGTAAACATTGATCTGTTTTATGTTATTATAGATTACTATAGATTAGTTAATGTAGATTACTATTAATTACAATAGGTATAACTAAAGTTATACATAAATGAAATCATAAATGTGCTCCTTTTCTCTCTGATTTCTTTCCTTCAGCATAGTTATTTTGAAATTCATACACTGTGATGCATATAGAATAGTTCATTACTTTTTATTGCTTTCTGGTGTTCTTTTGTATGTATATGCCACCACTTATTTATCCATTCACATCTTGATACACATTTGAATTGTTTCCATTTTGTACTATTTCAAATAAGGCTGCTATGAACATTTGTGTACAAGTGTTTGGGTAATTATTTTGTGTATATACCTAGGATGGAATGGCTGGATCATGTGATAGCTATATTTAACTTTAAGTTATTGTCAAACTGTTTTCCATAGTGGTTGCATCACTTTACATTCCTGCCATCAATGTATGGGTGTTGTAGTTCCTCCATGTCTTTGTCCACATTTGGTATGATCAGTCTTTTCAATTTAGTCATTTTTGCATAGTCCATTAGTGATGTTGCATTGTGAATTTTATTTTCATTGGCCTAATAATGATTGAGTGAGCATATTTTGAATGCTTATATATCATCTGTAAATCTTCTTTTGTGAGGTGTCTGCTAAGATCTTTGCCTTTTTTTTTTTTAATGGATTGGTTCTTTTTTTCTAATTATCGAGTTTTGAGAGCTCTTTATATATTCTGGATACAAGTCCTTGAATTTTCTCCCAGCATATGATTTGTCTTTTCATTCTCTTAAGAGTGTCTTTTGAAGAATAGATTTTTAAATTTTTGATGAAGTTCAGTTTATCAATTTACTCCTTGTGGATTATGCTTTTAGTAATGAAACTATGATATCTTTGCCTAATGCCAGATTGCAAAGATTTTCCCCTATGTTTATATCTAGAATAATTACCATTTTATGTTTAACATTTGGATCTACAATCGATTTTAAGTTAATTCTGTATATAGTGGTATATAACATGGATCAAAATATCTTCAGTTTTGTTTTTATTTTTGCACATATGTATTCAATTGTTCCAACACTAGTTGTTGAAAAAACTATACTTTTCCATGGAATCACTCATTCACCTTTGTCAAAAAAATCCATTGTCCATGTATGTGTGGGTCTCTTTCTGGACCTTCTATTCTTTTCATTTATCTATTTGTCTATCTTAATGGCAATACCATGCAACTTGGTTGCTGTAACTTTGTTAAAGGTATTTAAACAATTAGTACTAGTCCTTTAAAATTGTTCTTTTTCAAAGTTTTGTCTATTTTAAATTGTTTTACTTCTATATGAATTTTAGAATCAACTTGCTAATTTTGACAAAACACCTGCTGGAATTTTGACTGGGACTTCTTTATGGCTGAAGATATGATTTATCTTGCTAAATGTTCTATGTGCAATTGAAAAGAGTGCATATTATTCTATTGTTAGGTAGATTAGTCTATATATGTCAAATAGATCAAGTTGGTTAACAATGTTGTTAAGTATATTATATTCATTTTGATTTTTTTCTCTACTTGTTCTATCATTTACTGAGGGAAGAACATTGACATTTCTGACTATTGCTGAGGATATTTCTATTTTTCCTTGTATTTATATCTGTTTACTTTCATTTACTTTGAAACGCTATTACTAGGGGCATAAATGTTTAGAATTCTTATATACTTTTGATTAATTGATCTCCTGTCTGTGAAATAATACTTTTCATCAAGTTTGGAAAAGTTTGGCCCATTATTTATTCAAATGTTCTTTTTTTTGTCCCTTTCCTTCTCTTAGGAACCTGAATTACTTTACAAGTATATGAGACTTCTTGAAATTTTCCTATAACTCAGTGATGCTTTTCAATATTAAGTTTTCTCTGCTTTTCATTTTGTATAATTTATGTTCTTATGTCTTCAGTCTCACTGATTTTTTCTTCTGAAATGACTAATACTTTGTTAATTCCATCCATTATATTTTTCATGCCATTAATTGTAGCTTTTACCTCTAAAGTAATGAATTAGGTATTTTTCTATGTCACTACTGAACACACTGAACATATGGAATGCAGTTATAACGATTTTAAATGTCCATTTTGCTAATTCTAATATCTATGGCAATTCTGGGTCAATTTGATTTTCTGACTATTCTCATCATTATGCATTATGTTTTCTTGTTTGCATGTCTGATAATATTCAATTGAATAACAAACATGGTGACGTTTATCTTCTTTGGTGATATATTCTGGGATGCAATTAAGGCACTTGGAAATAATTTAAACTTTTTGGATCTTGCCTTTCTGATTTTTTAAGCAGCTCCAGAGAGGTGCTCAATCTAGGGCTAATAATTTCCTAGTACTCTGGCAGGACTTCTGTTGAATTAAGAGATTTTCCAGTCTGTACGGTGAAAACAACTATTCCTAGGCATGTGAGAGCCCCTGTTCTCGATTCTCTCTAATCCTTTTGGCTGGTTGTCTCCTGGGAATGGAGAGCTTTTTCTTCACAGGCATGCACTGATCAATGCTCTGTTGAATATTCAGGGGGTCCAACTTCAGATCCCCAGGGATCTAACTCCGTTTAGCTCTCTTATCTACAATACTCTGCCCTGAGAGCACTAGCCCCTTTGATCGCCCAGAGCAACCCTCAGATCCAGCTCTTTAACTCAAGGAATCCATTTGGTTCTTCCTGGGTTCCCCCACACTGGACTGCAATCTGGGGACAGTAAGCTTGGGGAATGATAGGACTTACTATGTTTGTATTTTTCAGGGACCACTAGTTTCATTGCCTGATGCCCTGTGTCTTGAAAACAGTTTTTATGTACTGTCTGTTTTGTGTGTGTGTGTGTTTCTTTTTTTGGCTTTATCAAGCAGGAGGGTATTTTCAGTTCCTGTTACTATATCATGTGCAGAAGAAGTTCTCCCCCATCTTTTAAAAACAACTAGAGGAACAAAGGAAAAGCAGAAGAGAGTAAAGAGAAAACCGAGAAGAAGGTCCCCTTCCTAGCTTGTTTTTGATGTGTAAGAGCTGACGGACTGGCTTTCTATTGCTGTTAAAATTACCACAAACTTAGTGGCTTGAAGCAACACAAATGTATTATTTATACTTACATAGATCAGAAGTCTGACATAGGTCTCACTGGGTTAAAATCAAGATGTTGGCAGGGCTGCAGTTCTTTCTGGAGGCTTTAAAAGAGAAATTTGCTTGCTTTTTCTAGCTTTTAAGGACCACCCGCATTCCTTGGTTCATGGCTTTCTTGCTCCATTTTCAGACTAGCAGGTTCACATCCCTCTGACCATTCTCCTGTAGTGACACCTCCCTCAGACCATGGGAGAAAAGATTCTCTGCTTTGAGGACTTCTGTGATTACACAATGTCTGCACAGGTGATCTAGTGTTCTCGCAACCACCTCAAGAACCTTAACCACATCTGCAAAGTGCCTTTTTTATGTGAGGTAACATATTTGCAGGATCTAAGGATTAGGATATGGGTATCTTTAGGAGCTAATTATTCTGCCTACCATAGCTGATATTTCATGTCTTAAATTGTACTATTCTATTCATTTTTAAGCAATGAGAATGACATTCAGAAAAGTCCTTTTAAAAACATTTAGTCAAATACAAAAGAAATTCACAAGTTTTTCTTTTCCACCCAGTTGACAAAAAAAATTAACTGGACAGACAGCTTCTTTTATGCAATTCATTGGTAAGCCCTTTTCTTGATCCATGTTACTGGTTCTTTCTCTGTTACCAAGATTAAAACAGTGAAGTCTAAAATGCAGTGAGTTCTATTTATTTCAGGGTTCAATTATGGTTCTTCACATTTATTCCTAAGGGTCCTCTCAAACTGGATTAAGTTCTACCACAATTTGTATTTTATACATATGGTTTTATATATACATACACATATATATATATATAATTGCATATGTTTTTATATATGGTTTAATGTTATTTGGCTAATATTATTTCTCAAGCCTATTAGTAACACAACAAGGCCCAGTATTTATTAATAAGCCAAGCACTTGATTTACCATAAATAATCCTTTGGCATATGAAGTACGTACTATCATTATCCTCATCTTATGAATGAAAGAATGAAGCACAGAGAGCATAATTTGCCCACTGTTTTAGAGACATTATGAATGGAGTCAGATCAAAGCCAGGGTAATCTGACTCAGTTCTGCACTCTTGATCCCTATTTTCATGTATTTTAAGTTCCCAGAAGACAAGGACTAGGCCTTAATATTTTGTCTACTCCTTCAAATCATCTGATACAGTGTAACACTTAAGCTTATAATACTTGGCTGATCAATTAATATTTTTTCCTTTCATGTCTTTAACTCTTAGGCCATTTAGATAGACTAAATACCCCAAAACTGCCCCTTGAGTTGGTTGGAAGGAAGTGACCTTGGAAGAGGTGACAAGGAGCATACCATTACATATTGGTGTAATAGGAGGACAGTGTCATATAGTTGCTACAAAAGCTAGTCAGCCACACAGGGAACCATCATTATCACTCACTGAGAGTAGTTGTTGTTTGTCTTCATAAACATACATATATGCATACCTGAATCTTGAATACTATCTTTTAATCTTGAAATAGTTAAACGTTGAAATTGTTTTCCCTAAAATAGTAGAAAGCAGAGAGTCTTGCAAATTTCACAAATTGTTGACATAGTGAGCAGTTGTGAACAACTTCAAATAAAGAGGGAAGTAAAGGACTTAAAGTAAAATGATAGCATTTAGTTCAAGACCACAATCCTCAGGTTTCTCACAGCTCTGTTTCTCTCAGTGAGGAAGCAAACATTTAGCAGATGAGCTGTGCTCGTTTCTATTACTTGGATGTATTTTAGGCCCATCATCCAAGACAAATGAGTTGGAAGAAATTTCCTACCTATATTAGTTTTCCTAGGGCTGCCATAACAAATTATCACAAACTGAGTAGATGAAAACAACAGAAATGCATTCTTTCACAGTTCTGGAGAGTAGAAGCCCTAACTCAGGGTATTGGCAGAATTAGTTCCTTCTCAGGGATCTTCAGGACTACCTGTTCCCTCTCTCTCTCCTACCTTCTGGTGCCAGCCATCAGTCCTTAGTGGTCCTCGGCTTGGAGAGGCATCATTCCAAAACCTGCTTCCACCTTAACATGGGCTTTTCCTGTATATCTGCATCTATGTCCAAATTTCTCTTTTCTTAAAAGGATACCAGTTAAATTGGATTAAGTTCTACCACAAAGACTATTTCCAAATAGGATCAAATTCACAGCGACTTGGGGTTAGGATTTAACATATCTTCTGGAGGAACACAATTCAACTCGTAACACTACCTACCTGTTGAAGAATGTAGAAATTATGCTAGGACTCACTTAAGCCAAGATTCCATTTAGGCCTGATTATCTGGATACTTTATAGAATTCAGTGACTTGGTTTTACTCTGAAGATCATCCCCTCAGACATCAAAATCATGATAGACATCAAGGAAAATGTTCACATCAAACATTAGCCATTAAAATATGAAATGTATAATCCTTCTTTCCTAAATACCATTTATGTATTATCCATTAACCATGCAAAGTTTATATTCCTTTTTCTCTTGCATTATCTGGTTACACCCAGGCTCCCCTCCATCCAATTCAACAGTCACTGAAGGGCCTCCTGTGTGCTCAACACCATACTAAGAACTGTGAAGCTACTGAAAATGCAGTAAACGTGGTATTAAATGAGATCGACCAATCTAATCTCATTGTGTTCAGTAGAGGAAACCAAGACTCAGAGAAGTTAGCTGGTTCATAAGTTAACCCTCTATTCAGCGACAGAGCCAGATACCCCCAGGTATCAGCTGTGCCTTACCTACTGTTATTTCCCAGTTCACTACACACCATTAAATCTATTATGTCACAAAAATATGTATGGGGTGGTCATTTCAGTTTTTGCTCTCTGTTGCAGTCATTCCGGATTACAGCCAGTGTCGAGGAGAGGACTCCCAACTGTGTCTCAAGAAGAGGAATCGTACCCTCTGTATTTCCCTGTTAGGATTAAGAAGTGCATTATAATATGCCAATATGGTAAATATGCTCTCTCTAGTAAGTAAGGAAAAAGCCAAAATATCTTTCAGGTTCCCTGTTAACGGCTTAATCATCTCAAAGTCAGCTTTCTTCATGGAGGTCTCCCAATTTTCAGCATTTCAATTTGTTCCAAAAAGCACATAAGGGTTTGCTTGGGCTGCTGCAAATGCCTAGCTCTGAATATAAAAAGATAGTTACAATAAAACAATTACACTCTCAATCAATAATGATTTATGACCTTGGACTGGGCAATAAAAATTCAGATTGACTTTTTTGTAAGTTACACCTTCATTGCGATTCACTCATACTTTCTCCAATTTTCATTTTCTGTACAGGAATGATCAGATCAGAAATCTTGAGCACTATTGTGGCATTATACTTGCAGGAATAAATTTAAAAGGAAATGTGATTAATTTTGCCTCAACCCCCTTTTTTTAAATCAAAGAGGAAATATTTCACACCATGAAAGTATCTTTGCAGCACTGAATATATTCACTTATTAAGCTAGGTATCCACAGTAAGAGAAAAAGGGACTTATTGAGAAAGTCTACAGGAGAAGGGAAAGTGTATAAAAAATAAAGGTAAAGCAACACAGTTAAACATATTTTAACTCAGTGACGAAGCTAAACATTCCTTAAAGATATTGTTAACCATAATTTTGATAAGAGGAATTACACCAGTAAATTTGAACAATACAATTAATCTATATAAAGTAGCTTTGGAGCCCATAACTCACATCTGTAAGAGAAACATGGTAGAGGTTTTTTTCTGGAAATTGCCAAATAATTTTATTTTCGATCTACGTAAATTCCACAGAAAATAGCTTTGCAGACACAATGTAGTATAGCAATCAATGAAGTTAGACTTCCTGGATTCAAAGCCATACACTGCACTTTACTAACCAGATGACCTTGGAAAAATTAATTGATATTTATAAAACTTTTTCAACTTTTTTGACTCTAAAACAGAGATAATAAATACTACCTGTCTTACATGTATGTTTGTACAGATGCAATGAGATAATGCACTTAAAGTACTTGTAGTAAGTGCTCCATAACTTACCTATTATTATCTGCCTGAAAAAGCTGTGATAAATAATCTATTTGGAGCATGAAAAATAATGGGATGAAAACTCAACAGAATGTTAATAGTGGTTAACATAAAAGCAGTGTAACTATGACTGGTTATTTTTCTTTTTTCCATTTTCTAAAAAAAGTAAGTGCATTATACTCTATTTAAATACATGCTTTTATGAAAGTCATTAGAGCTAATACATTCATTACAATGGAAACTTTATTCTTAACATTTTCTTTATGTAAGGAAGACTCCAGTCTCTAGTAATAAGCATCTTCCCCTCCACACACACACAATTCTCACCCCAAGGTGAGGCTTTACCCAAGTCTAAACCCCATAGGAACATGCAGAGAACTCATTGGATGACATTGATCCAACCAGCCCTTTACACAGTGAAGAGTTCTGTCTCAAAACATCCCTAGAATTAGAAACTCATGTTCTGCAGAATTCAAGAAAAATAGAGCTGATTCATTTGGGTAAGATAAAGATTAGTATTATATCAAAATACTGGGTTTGTATTCATCATTTCCTGGTAATATATTGTCCAAAGTGATTTTACCAAAATTAACTGCTATTGATTGAATGTTGCATTATAGAATTGGAGAAATAGATAGTCACTTAGTTTTGGGGATGGCTTATTCAACAGCAAGATAATTTATGTGAAGTTCAATATCTTGAAATCCAATTGAAAGAATACATGATTTGAGGTTGGGGGAAAAGGGTAGAAACCTACTTGTTTATTTCTTAACAATAAGAAATCCAAAAATGATTTAAGGCAGCTTACATAAAACAGTACAAAAACTATGCCCACATAAAAGAAATTTTTTGGACTCTTAAAATTAGTGTTTATTAATAATTCATTTTAAAAGTACACCAAGCCATACATAATTACCATGTTAAAGCTAATTATTTGATTTCTTACCCTTACAAATTTTGAAAGAATATTTTTTAAAAAAAAGAAAAGAAGAAAAAGTTGGGGGTAAGGTAATTACATGTAAAGATAGGTAAGAGGCTTTTTCATAAAAATTCCTAATGAGGCAAGAGATGAGAGTCCTTCCATGTCCAGTGAAATTTAATTTGGGTTAATTTCCACTTTTTTTCCTGGTAGCATTTCTAAGAAAGTGGGTCATTTGCTCCTCTGGAATTTAAAAGTGTAAAATATCAGCATATGGTTTGTATAAACTTCTCTGGGGATGCATGAAGAGAGAAGATACAGAGAAGACACTAGCAAACACACAGATCCCTAACAACATTTCTATAGGAATAAAAAAATAAGCTGTGTCCCTCGCCCAAACTCCTCCAATCTCTCACAGTCTGTGAGAAGAAAGGGTGGCCTCAGACACCTCTTGGAGATGATGAGCGGAGTTTTAAGCATTGGCTGTGCACATTGTCTTTTCTTTTTCTTCCCCTGAGGCAGGGGCCACCCCCTCATCCATCTTCCTGAAACACAGCCTCCCAATTAATACACACATCCCTACAAAGTATGACTAATCCTGGAAGCACATATACTCGAGAGATACCTTAAAATGAAGAAGTATGAACAAATAAAGTGCTTTTTACTCCCTACAGAGTTCTGTGATACCAACCTAAAAAATGAAAAAGCATTATGAAAATATTGGTTTGGCCGTCATTCTGAAATTTTTACAAAATCAAAGGCAGACACCTCTGTGTAAGGAAGGTGAGACAGTCGAAGATTTTTGTGCCCATCCACGAAGCAAAGGTATAAGTCATGTAAATTTTTCACTTCCAATAACTGAGCATGTTTTCCATTATTTTTTGACTGCAAAATTATCTCATTCCCATAAAATCTTTTTTTTTTTAAAGAGTTACTTATTTGCAAAATGTTGAGAAACCTGTGTTCTGTTCTTGGGAAATAACTGTGGCCAATTGTGGAAGCAGATGCTTGTCCACACCATTACCCAGAAAGAATTAAAAAAAAAAAACACTGGCAAGGTCAGAGCTCTCTGAAAAAATGCAGTAAATGAGAGATGAAGACAATTACAGCAAATGAGGGATGAACAGAAAAGGCAGGAACCAGTGATTCGGTCACTGGATTACACTGAATTCGGTGGTGCTCATTTACTGCAGAAGGAAAGCAGGCAGCCAGCAGCATTCCTTATGATTAGTTTTTATTATGAGCTCCCCACCTGGAATTCTAAAATCATAGCTAAGAGCTCTATCATTAGGTTAAAGTCATCACGATCCCAGCTTCGTGAAATGTTGAAGAAGTCTTCCCTACTATTCATTGAGACTAAATAATTTATTTAATATGATTAAAATATAAACTTCAATCTGCAAAACAAACTGTTCACCCTGAGGAACAAGCAGCAGTAGAAATTCATTCCACAAAAATTGCTGGAATTAAATGGGATACTTTGCTGTTCGGAAAGATATTACTGAGAGGAACAGTGAAGTTTGTTTGACTTGGCCACACAAACCAGATATGCCACACAAATGCTGCTCTTTTGCAAATTTGTTCATATATTCTTCTGTGTACCTGGATTCAGGGAATGAGCTAATCCTCCGGAAAAAAAATGAACATAATATCAAGGTAATTGAGGATCAAAGCTAAAATCCCCCAGGTGATTAATTTGCTCTAATTAAAAATAATCCCATGGAAGCATTTGGAAATCCAATAGTGCGTAAAAAGTGTAAATAAATGCTTCTTGACCAACTGTTGCATGTGATGTAACTGTAATGTCAGCCTTTACTCATGTTTCCTTATGCTTATGTGATATTGCTTGTAACAGCTTGGGTACGAATTTCCAGGTTTCAGACCCAATCTCTGGAGGTGGGATACAGAAAAGCACATGTGGGGATCAAGCAAACATGTTGATTAGCCAGTAGAGAAGCACAGCTTTTATTTCCTGCTAGTAAGTTCAGGCAGGCAAATATCGTGACCCAGATTTAAGAGTTCCAGGAGGTGCATGTTATCATCCATCCCAGGCAGGGAGAAGCTCCAGTTTCCACAGCTGGCCTTGTTCTCTACATCTCCTCTGGGATGTGTGTGGTGGAGGATGCTGCAAGCACACAGGCCCAGGGAAAGAGGAGGCAGGTGGTTATTGCTTCACTTCATGCTTAACGAGATGGAAGAGGAAGCTCATTTTCTCCAGTTTGGCTAAGAAACGATTGGAGATGTTTCTTAAAAATTAAAGAAAATAAAATCTTTAACAAGGAGCATTTCATAAAGCAAAATTTGGACGCACATTTAATATTTTGGGTTATACAGACTATTTATGTCATGTAATGCCTAGTCCCTAATTACTTTTCTTAGGGAGAAACTTGATATTTTATGTCTATTTTTCCAGATACCACCTAGTACTAGATCCCAGACTTCTTAAAAATACAGAGCTTATTTTATTCATCTATGTGATTTCTGTAGCGTCTGTCTAGCACAGTGCCATAAACAAATGCTTGTTACTCTTCTCAGATCTCAACACTATCACTCACTGATATTTCCTCACCACTTACGATATAGGAAGCAGATCCTGTACTCTTTGAGTATATATAGTTTATTCCATAGGTTCCATGCCCAGAGTGTATGTAACTTAAGTTCTTTTAGCCCCCACCTATGACCATTTTCTCCAGTCCTATTTTTGGTGTTTTTGTTTGTTGTCAATCCTACTGCCATTTAGTGATCAGGAAGATAACAGGGAAGATGCAGGCATGGAAGGTCATCAATAAGCACATGTCATTTGATGATTGAAGTTCATCAGAAGGGCAGACAAGACAAGGCAAGGGAGAGATATGGCAGGAAAATAAAAGTATATAGAATATAAACAAAGTGCACCTCAGGGATGTTTGATCATCCACCAAATACAGAACAAGAATTCCTGATATAAAACACAATAACTTAAAGCTCACTGTACAATTTGGTCTTTATGTTCTGAGAGTACAGACCCACCATCATCTGTGATACAGGGAGCAGTTAGTAAGAAGAGGGCGACCCAGGGCTCACCGCTGAGACCAGCATCGGAGCAGCTTTCTCATTAAAGTCTCAGCATTTTCTATTTGTAAGGCCAGAAATAAAAAAGAGAATTAGTTTTCAAGGCTGACTCTTCTCTTTGCCAAATTAAGATATTATTCTATAGGATCAACTGGAAAATGGGCATGTTAGGCTCTTTGAGAGATTCAAGAAACCTTGAGATTCAAACTCCATGTTAGGAAGTATCATTAGGAAAATTACAAATCAGTTTGTTTATATTTGAGTTGTTAAATATAACTGTTTGTAATATTAAGAGTCTATGCCATGATGATAGGTATCATATCTGAAAATGTACAATGCATGTAATGGGTCATTCCATGAAATATGATAGGATGAGGTCAAAGCTCTCATCTTTCCTATTGGTTGGGCATAGAATGTGTAAACAAGGCTGTAAGGTATTAACTATTCTCCCTTGTTATATATAGGGCTGGCATAGGGAGAGATAAAGGGGAAAAAACCCTTGGAGCATTGAAAAATAGGAAGAAAAGAGTAAGAAAATTAGATTTTCCAGGTACTGTGAATTTCAAAACTAATTTCTTTTGTTTCCTTATGCTTATGTGATATTGCTTGTAAGAGCTTGGTTATGAATTTCCAGGTTTCAGACCCAATCTATGTTTGGAGATGAAATATCTTAGACTGTATTTCAGTATAGACTCACCGTCTCCAATTTTACTCCTCATATTTTTTAAAACCACTCCAATTGTACTTTCACATCTCCACTGAAACTTATTCCACAGAAGGCACTGTGAGAACAGGCATATTAAATGCATTATCTTATTTAATCCTTACCATCAAGTAGGTGTTACTATTTGCACTCCAACCTTACCAATGCAGAACCTGGGATTTAGAAGAATGCCAACTTGTCCAAGGACACAGGGCAAGAAAGTGGCCCAGCTGTCATCTGAGCCAGACTTTGTCTAACACAATATTAGGTTCTTACCTACTATGTTTTGCTATCTCTTGGCAAATTACTAAACAATTAAAACATCCAATTCTACAATTATTTCCTAAGGACTCACAGAACCTCTTCCCAGTCAGACCTCAGGGATTTGGAAACCCAGGCTTACAGCTCACTAGCTGTGTGACTTTGAGCAACTTACTTCAGCACTCTGCCTGCTGTTTTCTTTACCTGTAAAATATTATCATAGCATATCACTTATGGAGTTATTATGTAAATGAACTGAGTTAACATATGGGGAGAAAGCCAGCATAACGGTAAAGAGCAGAGGCTCGGGAGTCCAACGATCTTGGTTGAAACTCAACTCTGCTCCTGACTGCCTTATGCTCTTGGGTGAGCTGCTGATTTCTCTCAGTCTCATTCTTCTCACCTATACATCACAATTAATAATAGTATCTTCCTCACAGGTTGTTAGGAGACTTAAAAGAGAATGTGTCTTTGCAAAATATTTGTTATATAAAAAGTGCCAATAGGCATGAGCTATTACTTTTATTACATAAAAACATTTAGCCACTACATATACTAATTATTAATATGAAGAAATAAAAACATGGCAAATGACAAAGTAGAAAGATGTAACCCAACAAACCCCAGAAAGTACAAAATTAAAGTTACACCAAAAGCAGTAACTTGAAAATAAAATGAAATGGCTAAAATTGACTTACTTAAAAGCAAAAGCTCTCAAGTTTATGACTTGCTACTTGTAGAGATACATATAAAGTCAAATAATACAGAAACATTAAACTAAGAATATGGTGAAATATAAAATAACATGTCAAATACAAGGGCATAGAAAAACTACAAAAAATAAAGTCTATGTGAGACTAAAGGAAAACTGTAACTCTGGGGTGAAGATGTGTTCCGAGCCTGGGGCAAATAAACCTTTGAAGCTGAAATCAGTCAAAGGGAAAAATAAAGTGGGAGAAACCTGATTATTGCTTACAAGAAGTCATCTACTTCCACTCACCCATGTCTCACCCCATCATTGCTTAGAAGCAACCAAACAGCCTCTCTAGTCCAGAGCATGCTCTTCTCCTACCCCACTCCTTGTAAGCACCTATTGATATGGAGATGGTACTTATCTCCACCCCTTGGAAACACCTATTGATATGGAGATGCACTAAGGCCAGGAGAGAGATTCTGGAAATATTGTAATTTTACCAACAGCCCACCTTTCCAGAAATCACCTCTCACAATGTACTCTCTCCCCATCTTCTGCAATGGCCCCTGTGTGAGAAAACTGGAGCACTGTAACAAGACCAATAACATACAAAAACAGCAATAAAATCATAATAACCCTCAAGCAGGAGGATAAAGCTAGGATCAAAGTCCTGTGGAAATTAAGTCCATAGCTCATCCATCCCACAGGGGCTGGCAGCAGGATGTTGCTCAGCTGGCCATGTCCTGACTTCTATAATTCCTCTTTGGTTTGCACATACAGTTGTATAGGAGAGGCAGCAATGTGTGTTAGCATGTCCACAGGGCTCAAGGTTCCTTTTCAGGTCTTCTCATTCAAATGCCATAGCACTGTCCATAAGTGAACTGACCAGCCCCATAGACTATTGATGTCTGACTTCAGGCCAGATTTCAACAAACCCTTGTACCTCTCTATCACGCCTGCCCTGGTAGGGTTATATGGTACATGAAACTACCACTTTATTCCTAATGCTGCACCCATTCTTGTAATGCATGTCCAATTGAGTAGGTGCCTTGATCGCTCTCAATCATTTGCAGCCGGCCATAGGCTACAAAGAGACACTCTAGGCCCCTTTTGGTGCTTTCTGATCTGAACAATGTGCAGGAAAAACAACCAACAGTCCAGTGGCTGTGTCCACACAAATCATGGCATATCAATGTCCTTCCGATATGGCAGGGGCCCAATACAGTCTATCTGCCACCTGACAAGGGGTATCGGCCCCTTGACTATTACCCTATGTTGTTGTGAGACTCGGTTTAAGTCCTTTTGAGAGCACACAAAACACTCCTTCCTGCTGACTTCTTCAAAGGTCAAAAGCAAGCCCCATGGATTGGCTACAGCCCACATTGTCTTTTGCCCCACGTGCAACAAATGCTGATGTAACCATCGGGCCACATTAGAGGCAGGCTTTCCTTCTAGCCAGTGCCCCTGGGCCAGTGTGTCTGCTTTATCAATTACTGGGGATGCCAAAGGCAAATGGCCAGGCCCATGATATACGGTAACTGTCTTAGTCTGACCAGAGGCCCATACTTCCTGCCACAAGTCTTGCCCCCAAAAGGACCAGTGACCAACCAACCAGTTGACATGGTACCATGCCGGTAGCCACAAGGTCAAGCCCAGACAGATGGCCCAGCTGTCAGTGCAGACAACTATGGGGAGGTCTCCTGGGTGATCAAGAGCCATACTGCCTGCAACTCAGCCCATCGGCTGCTCTTCCCCTCTCCATCCTCCATCCATATTGTCTCAGTCTTCAGATGGAAAGCCACAGCCTTCCACTTAGCGGGTCACCCACAACTAGAGCCCTCTGTATACCAAGCATGTTCAGATATAGGGGCTTTTTCCTCCTGATAAGGTCTCTCAGCTACCAATGGCTCAAAAGTAAGTTCTTCCTGCTTTCCACTGGTATAGGTCACTGGCCCCAATAAGCATTGGAGTTCTCCACTTAAGGGGTTAGTGAAAAAGGAGCTACACTGATGTAAATATGCACCTTGTTTGACCAGTGTAGGCATCTGTGCATTCCACTCTGTGGCCTTTGGGTCAAGTCTTACTGCTTCCAGTTGCCCTATCCGTAACCATCTTCGGTTACATGAACATCTAGGTCACAGGGCTTGGTGAGTTCATTACACTCAAGGCCTGTATGTCCTTGACTCCTCACTTAGCAGAAGTAAAAGCAGCTGCACGTGTCTCATCCCAGTCCCATCTGATTCCCTTTCATACAAACTGGTATAAGGGCTTCAGAATTTATGCCAAGTGTGTTTTTGGCTCTCCAGTAGCCCAAAAGACCCAAAAACTCTTTTAACACTGCCACAGTGGTAGGGGTAGGGAAAGCCTAGACTTTGTCTATGACTGCTTCTGAGATAACTTTAGTTTTACCTGACCACACAACACCCAAGAATTTTACAGACAAACCAGGTCCCTGAACCTTGGTGCTGTTGACAGCCCATCCTTTCTCCTGTAGATGTGGCAGCAGTCTAGGAACTGCCCTTTCTAAATCTGCAAGAGAATCAGATGTGAACATATCATCAATGTAGTGATACAGCCACATCATTTGCAATTTCTTCCATATGGCCAAGTCCTGGGCTACAAGTCAATGCCAAATGGTGGGACTGTGGAGGTATCCCTGTGGAAAGTCAGTGAATGTCCACTGCCAGTCATCTCACGTGAAGGCAAACTGTTCCTGACTTTCCTGTGCTATGTCAATAGAGAAGAAAGCATTAGCAAGGTCCGCAACATAATGATACATCCCTAGTTCATGACTAAGAGTGTCCATAAAGACTGCTATAGAGGGACTAGCAGCATGCAAAGGGGGTGTGACTTTATTCAATTCCCTGTAGTCCACGGTCATATGGCAGGAGTCTGGCTTTTTCACTGGCCACACTGGGGAATTAACAGGACTATGAGTGGGCATTATGATGCCGACCTTCTCCAACTCTTGTAGAGATCTCCAATTTCCTTGTGCCCCCCAGGCAATTTATACTGCTTAGTATTTGTCACCTGCTGAGGTGCAGGCAGAGCTACAGGTGGGTGTTTACCATGTCCCCTCAGAACTGCCTTTACCACATGTACCCCCAGTCTGAACTCACCTGCAGTGGTCTGTAACCACAGGCCCTTTAGGATATGTACCCCCAAAATATATTCAGGGATGAGAGAAATATAGACAGTATACTCCTTTGGGGGTAAATATCCTATCACCAATGGAATTTGGGCTTTCTTCACTCTAATTGCCTTACCCCCATAGCCATCATCACAGCAGGGGTCCCAGGAAAATACTAAGGTTGCCATAAACCAAAGGACATTCAGCTCCTGTGTCCACCAGCACTGAGACATGTACATTCAGGGGGAACCCGTGAATTCTCATTCTACATGTGGCCTCTGGTCCCCACCATGTCCCCCAAGGTGGGGCCTTGACCCTCCCTTCAATCAAACCGGGATGCCCAATCATCCTCCTGTGGAGGTGAAGGCCCAGGTGGAGCCTGAGTCCTGTCCCCCAGAAAGTCTTGCAGGGACACAGGCCGGACATGGGGCTTTGGCTCCTACTTCCATGTCCTGGATCTCAGTGGCTGGAACATCTGTTTTGGCTTTAATTGGTGCCACAGTTCTAACAAGATTCTTTTGCGTCTTTCTTTCACTATCCCATCAAGTTTTTCTTTCACTATCCCAGCCTTTACAAAATCAGCCCACATCTGGGTCCTGAAGACCTTCACGGGGCCCTTTGCACCTCTCCTTTCAGTTGTAGCCCGTACTTCCTCCAGTGCTCTTTTTCCTTCTAGATGCTCATATTCACGAGCTCATCCTGGGCATACAGTTGGAGCCTGGAGTGCTCTACAACTGGGGAGGAGGCTGTTCCTCCCTCTGAGGAGCCCATGGTTTTCGTGTTTTTATTTTCTTAATTACAACCAGGTGGGCCTTTAATATGGAAGAAGTTGGAGCCTCGGGTAGTAACCTCAGCAATAGTTTCACCCTCAGTCCCACCCTCTCATCCTCCCCTGAATCTCCTCTACCATCTCCAGGGCTGAAGGCCCTGCTTCTTATTCTACCTCCCCATGGCCTCCTGCAATGAGGAGTCTCCTGCTACTTCCTCCCCCATTGCTAAAGTATCTTCCAGGAGCACGACCTGTCTTCTCAATAACTGTCTCTCTTTCTTAAGGGAATCCCTTAGGTCATTGCCCAGCTCCACCAGGCAATGCAAAAGTGTGTCTCTTTCCTCAATAACTCTCTCTAATATCTCACAAAACAAAAATTACACAATCCAGTCCACCACATGGCCACTCAGAGCCTCTAAGCAGTCTTCTATCTCATGGAGGGCTAATTCCACAGCTTCTGGTGTCTCCACCCTTCCCCTGTTCTGGCTCCCCGAGCCCGAGTGGAAGCCCCATGGATACAGGGTTCCCAGGTGAAGCCACACCATCCACAGGGTGGTCCCCCCTACAGCAGCCACCAGGGTTTCCCCACCATCCACAGGTGGACTTCCAGGTATCTCCCCACCATCTCCAGGGGCAGCCAACCCAAGCATCGCACCCATGAAGACAGATTTGGGGTTCAGAGGTCCTGCCGACTACCGCTACATGTAACTCTGGGGGATACATGTGTTCCTAGCCTGGGACAAATAAATTTTTGAAGCTGAAATCCATCAAGGGAAAAATACAGTGGAAGAAACCCATTTATTGCTTACAAGAAGTTATCTACTCCTGGTCACTCATGTCTCTACCTGTCCTGGTTTGGAAACAAAAAAAGCCTCTCTGGTCCAGTGCCCACTGGCCTCTTCCCGGTCACCTCTTGTAAGCACCTATTGATATGGAGATGGACTATTTCTCTCCACCCCCTTGTAAGCACCTATTGATATGGAGATGGACTAAGGCCAATTGAAAGATTCTGGAAATACTGCAATTTTACCCACAGTAATGTTAAAGAGGACATTTCTAACTAAAACACTATCAGCCTCTGGTGGGAAATAAAACAGTATCTTAAAAAATCACTGAGAATTTTTTTTTCAGTTTCAAAGATGACTTTAACAGGCATGTATACAATTTTCTAAGATTCAGAGAAAATAGCCATTTTAATTACTCATGCAATATTTATAAATATATCAAGACACAAAGAAAATCTCAAATAAAAAATAAATTTAAAGGCCATATTAGATGATCATAATTCAGTAAAAGCAGAAATCATTTTTTTTCTTGCAATAGAGTTGACTCTTCAGCACTTTAATAAAGTGAAAGGGAATTGAAAATTAAGACAATGTACATTTCTTTATACCAAGTAAAAATTTTGGCACTGAGGTTGAGCATCTTTCATTTGGTCTGTGTTGAAATGGAGAGAAGGTCCCAAGATCAAACTGATATATAAAGAAGCAGAACAGCTTTAGTCCTCCTGTTAGACAGAAGGTCTGTGTGCCCTGGAGGGTAAAAGTTATATTTACATAGGCTGATTTTGTTTCTTTTTACTTGAAGTGAGTAGGAAAACTACACAGGAACAAACTTATTCAGATAATAATCTTTAAAATACTCTCGTGAACTTGATTTGCCTTCCCTAATTATTGAAGTTCTTTGGGAATTGGTCTGAGATCTCACTTGTCTCTGTTCCCTTTACTTAGATGACATATCTTTTCAAAATACTTTGTGTTAAATTTCAGTGTTCTGCAGTTTCCCTATACAGTGCCTATGCTGATCTCATTATTTTTTTTGTTTTATTTTTTTCTCCAATTTGAGAATTTATGTCATTGATAGATTTTGGGAATTCATAGGCATTGTCTCTTCAATGATTACCACTATCTCTGCCTTCTCTCCTAGCCGTTGGGGCTCCTAATAGATATGAGGTTGTCCACTTCATGCTCTCTTCCATAAAACAAAATGATCTTTAAGCTCTCTTTGATTGTTGCCATCTATTTATCTGTAATCTGTGATATTTCTTCAGCTCTATCTTCTATTTCTAAAGTTTCTGTAGAGCAAGAGACTACAATTAGATTTCTATTGTTTGTAATTTCATGTACTATAATTGTCATTTCAGTAATTCCATTTTGTCCTTCTTTTTTCCTGGTCTCTTGTTCTTCTTATACATATACATTTTTAATATTTTTAATTATTTTCTTCATTGCTCACGTATAGTCAGCTTCAGGTTATTTACTGTTCCAGATTATTAGAACAATAGTTCTCCTATTTGTTGTATCTGTAAACTTGTTTCATAGTAAATGAGTTCTTTATATTTTAACTTTTAATTTTGCACTTCTTTGAGAGGAGCTTGCATTTTGCTAGGGTCTTCTGTGCTGACTGGTTGTGTAGAGACCCTATAGAGAAGGTTTGCATTACTCTTATGCATCCCAAGGGTATCACAAGGACCAATTTTTGTATTATTTCTCAGCTGGGAAATACTAGCCTTCTCAGATATCACAGTTAGACTCCAAACCTAAATGGGACTTAAATTCAGGCTTCTGATTGTGTGAAGCAGCCTTCTCCCCACACACTAGACAAAAATGAACTTCCTTGTCACGTGCTGGCTCAGAGGGCACATATTTAATGTCTACTTTTCACTGAAGCTTCAGCTATCTATGGTCCAGACTTTATGAAAGAGTATTTTTCACAGAGTTCTGGATCTTTGCCTTGCAGAACCCACGCATAGGTAGTAGATCCAAGTCTCAGTCTATTATCATGTGTAATATAGTAAGTAACCCCTCTACCTCCAGTATCAGACTTAGAGCAGCATTGACCCCAAGTTTATTGATTTAAGTTTTATTCTTTTTGTTATTATTATCGCTCTGTTGCCTGGATGTTTTCTTTCTTTTCTGTGTTCTCAGTGTTAAATGTTTTATATTGCTCTATTTTATCAAACATTTCAAACCTAGTGGGATAGTTTCTGCATACACCATTTTGCTGGTACTGAAACTCCCTGGGTGGTTTCTTCTACTTCCATGGATTTTAAATTTCATCTATATTCCAACAATTACCAAATTACATTTCTAAGCTAGTCATTCTGAATTAATGGTGGTTTTAGCCCTCAGAGGACCTTTGGCAATGTCTGGAGATATTTTTGATTGTCTTAACAAGAGTGAGTGCCAATGACATCTAGTGGGTAGAGGCCAGACATGATACTAACCAATCTGTGATTCCCTGGATGTAATTTTGACCCAAAATGTCTTGTAAAATGTTCAAAGACCATGTCTAGCCCAGACCTCTCATCTGTTTTGGACACCTTCACTTGAATGCACATAGATATGTGTCAAACAGAATATTCTTTTTATATTTATTGACAAACCTTTTTCTCACCTGATCTTTCCCATTTCAGTTAAGGGCGCCACAATGAACCTGATTACCCAAGTTACAAATCTGGTGGTCATGCTTGAAACCTTTATTGCCCATCCAATTGATTTTACCCACTAAATATACTTTAAATCATCCGATTTTTCATCTCTACTATCCTCATCCTAACTTATTATCTCTCACTAGGGCCACAAAATTGTCTTCTAATCTGTCTCTCTTCCTTCCAAACTTGTGTGTCTCTAGTCCATTGCTCAGTCTTCAGATGTCAGCTTAAATATCCCCCTCTTCTAGAAGGCCTTAACTGTGCCCCAGTCTGTAACCCATCTCTCACAATATTTATTCAATTATCAATATTATTGTCCATATTCTCACCCAAATGTAAACTTCAAAAAAAATCAAGAACCATGTCTGTTTTGTTCCTTTTCATGTTGGACCTGGAATATGGCAGGCATATTGAAGACATTAGTTAATACGTACCAGAAATTCAGCAGAAGTCATTGATAGGCTAAAGCTAACTGAAAAGGTTCTATGATTTTGAATTTATAAGGATTTAGAGTTTTGTGTATGTATGATTTAACACATACTATAGAATAAGCTATATAGTTAATGCATTATATAATATAGGTACATATATGCACACAGTATACATATGTTGTATATATAATATACATATATTATAAACATACACTACATATGTTATAAATGTTTGTATATTATACACATATTGATGCATATACATTTATGCATATGTAATATAATGTGCATATATTGTATGTATATATATTAAATATATGCATAAATAGGTATATAATATATACATATGTATAACAATTTATCTAATATAATGCATTAAGTCCATACTTTTATATATTACATAATGCAAATATATTTTATATATATTTTAATTTGGTTCCAAACTTCAAAACTAATATTGAAATTGGTGAAATTTATGTAGCTGTGACACTGGAGATGTTTCACTTATTCATCAACCACCTTTCACTTTGATTGTCCTGGTCCTGAGTGACTTGATGAGGTTCTTCTGTTTCATGAGGTCCTATATCCAATACCAAACTTCTTCAGAAAAACCATTTTATTTTTTAATCTCTTTATTTTCTATATTCCAAAGTTCAGGTGTTTAGTGTTCATCGTTTGTATTTTTATAGCTTTAAGTATGTTGCTACTCCTACCTGGAAAATAGATGCTTCAGGTTTTTTGGAATGGCATAGGGAAATATATTAATAAAAATAAATTAATTACTCTACAAATGCATAGATACATAGAGTTTGCAGAGCTTTGTTTTCCAAAATAGCTTTTTGTAAAACAGTCTTTGTACTAACCAGTTCTTTAGGAATGGTTTCCCTCTCGTGTCTACATTAAAGCAGTGGACTGGATTTGATGTGCTATCTTGGTGTTATAACAAAGAACACAGTACTCTAAAAAAGTACTCAACCTCTCTGCCCCCACAAAACTGGACTAAAGCCATGAATTTCATATCACCTGTGTCATGCTCTCCGACATCCCACTGGCTATAAGCTTTGATGCTTCCTCATGCTCATGATAAGATAGCTGCATGGAGAGTCTCAGTGTTCTTTACAAAACTGTGCATGACTGTCTATATAAGGAGATTGTATTTTTACCTCTCAATCTCCCACAATCCTCAATATAATAGTTCTAAAAGTGTATATAAGTCAATTAAATAGATATTGGGTTGTTGAGTGTATATTTGGGACTGGTAGCATTTTTAAGGCTGTTGTCACTCATACAACTGGCAATAGGAATGCAAAAAAAAAGCTTCAATAAAAGCAATGGTATAAAATTTTATAAAGTATCACTATTTGGTCATGAATATAAGCTTTTTTATATGACTCTAAGTGAAAGTAAGAATTCTTTTCCAGCACAGAGATGATTTATACAAGTTTAAATCTATTCTTTGTTTTTTCCAATCTCTTGCTTTAAAACACTCTAGCTAATCAGTTGACTAACGCTCTGCTGGCTATTATATCTACTTGCAAACTAGCAAATTCAATTTTCGACAAAACAACACAAAGCAAAATGAAGTGGAATGCTGTGATTTTAAGGGAGCTTTGCCTTCCTTTGTTCTGGGAACTTTACTGGCTTTCACACCATGGCAGTCTCACAGTCCTTTGTTCAAACTCACAACATCGAATGTAAAGAATGGCTTTACATTGTGATTTTCTTACCCGAGAAAATACATCCAAATGCATTAAGAAAAATGCTCATCAAGGCTTGGAACAGAAAGAGGTCTTTATTTTACACGTGCCCTAGTTTTGTATAACTCAGCATCATGACAAATGGATTGAGATTACACTGAGAGCTGAAATCCTCTTTGTCTTCTATGAATCATGAAACCCAAACACATGGCCCAACATGATAACACTTTTAAATATTAGGTACTGATAGTGGGCAACATTGAAGAATACCATCTCACATACTTGAGTAGAACCAGACATTTAAGAGAGAGTGCAAACGTGAGTATCTTAATGTTTATCTCTATCAGTTCCTATTAGTCAATTTTTCCACTGGCCATGATTTCTGCAGCTTATCTCAGTGTGCATAATATATGCAAATTTTTACAGGTAAGAAAATCATTGACAAAATGGAGAGAGTGCTGGATAGAGTAGGAAAGGCTACGTGGCCTAATTGCAGTTACGCTTGAACTGTGAAGTCAAACAGTTTTGGATATGAATCTCAGTTTGACTACTGCCTGGCTGTTTGTTCTTAGACAAATTATTAACTTCTCCATTCTTCCATTTTCTCATTTGTCAGAGCTGTGAGGACTAAAGTAGATAATATTTTTGAAGTGCATCACGCCATGTCAACCTCAAAGAAAGAATCCGATATGGGTAGCTGTTATTATTAAATCAGGAGATCTATCATATTCTTTCCTATCACAACTCTCCAGAATGCTATGTAATCATTTTCAAAATGTAAGTGAAATTTTGTACCAAAATAGCCTAGTTAATGACCAGATTTCCAACAATATCATTCTGCCCATTATTTTCCTCTTGTTTTATCTAGTGTTCTTTCAGTTGATTTAAGTGGTGTCCAAGGCTTATATAAGAAACTTTTAAAGAGTTGGAAGATAAGATGAGCAAGAAGTTTGTGGAGGTATTCAGTAAGGGCAAAGCCAATTTAGCTGTCATTTTCCTAAGCAGTAGAAACAAAGCTATGAATTTCTTGAGAGCAATGAAATATGAGGGGGAAAGTTGATAGAGACTTAGGAGAAGTGAAGGAAGCATGAAAACAGGACAGAATGGCAAAGGCTGTATTTCTTTATCCCAGAGAAAGAGGGAACAAATCAGCATTAGTGAAAAAGGGAACCGCGGGAGATGTCACAAAGATAAAATGGCTATATATTACAGAAAGTTATTCCAATAGTAAACTGCATTGAGGAGGCTTCTAGAAAAAATAAAACAGAGGTAACAGTTCTACAGTGCACTTAAAAACAAAACATAAAGACAAGGAAAGAAGACTGCTTATGATGGAGAAAAAGACTTGGGATGCTGAAGGCGCTTGAAGGGGATCACATGGCAGCAAGAGGAGGCAGGCTGATGGGAGGTTGGCCTCTTGGACTCTGCTGTCCGGTTCTCATTACTTTTCTTCAAAAAAGTCATCCATTTCTTTAAGGGCAGAATATTTTGCCAAATACGCTATTTAATATTGATTTTGGAACATTTCCTTGATTTGAAAGTACACTACATGATTGGCAAAAATCCAAACTATCTCTTTCTGAAATCTTTTTCATGATTTATACGGGTAGCTTTTTTGTACCAAAGATAAAACAGAAGAAGACCAGAATGTTAAACTGCACAAAACACAAAATTCCGGATAATAAAATGCATTGGCTAGAGCTATTGTGAAGGATATTTGAGATATTACTCAAGAGATTCTGATTTTGTGCACAAATATATCTGGAAAATAGTGTTTCTTTTTAAAATAGGAATATTTGAAGAACAAAAAGGGAAGGTTAAAGAAAGTATGAAAAATTAGGTTTTCTTATGTATGAAAAAAATGTTGGCTAATCCTCTGATTTCCGTTGTACCACATATACACAGATACTAAATTTTCAGTTTAGTAACCAAAGATTTGAAGAAAGGAAGCAGCTAACGATGAATATTCTCACTTACTTTTCTTTGCTATATTCAGTGCCAGGCACATAGTTGGCACTCAACAAGTAGTTGTTAGCAAATAAATTCTGCCGTCACCATCTGAGAGCTAATTAGGCCAGAAAATTCTGAAATATGGATTTAGCTCCAGGGTTTGGGACACCCCAACCTGAGTTCAGAACTTCAATCCTGATAATACTAAGTAATTTGGTTTATAATCAACTGTGAAACACAGCCTGTTCATTATGAAAAAAGACAAAGAAAACAATCTAGCTTCTTATCTGGATTTATTGTTCCCTGTGTGCACACGTGTGTGTGTGTGTGTGTGTGTGTGTGTGTGTGTGGCCATCCATCCTTCTGAATCTTTCTCACTGATGCAAACTCAGGTGACCTCTGGTTTAGAAAGGTCTTAGAAAAGGCCACTGGTGTGATGACTACATCTAAAATATATATCTAAAGCCTGAAGCAGCCTGTTTTACATAGAATATCTTTTCAAGTTGTCTCCTTTTACAATGATATTTTTCTCAGAATCTTTAGTTATTTCCCTTTGAATCTTAAAATATGTAATGGTCCACAATTACGTATGAAAAACGCTTCGGAATTAGTCCCATCTTACCTCATCCCTTGATTATCTTATACCTAAGTAAATTCTAGAACTTCCTAAATTACTTCTCTTCCTCATCCTCTACCCCAACACACTGCAATCCACTCTAGCAAATACTTGTATCACATGGTTCCTTTCTTAAGAACTTATAATAGCATCTCAGTAAAACATGGCAGAGGGAAAAAAGACACAATTGTTCTTTGGAAACCACTGAAATGGATAAAGAAGATGAAAATATGGAAAGGAATGGTGTATCTAATATAAAGCTATAAGATGACTACTACCAAAAAAAGAAAGCATTGTGTAGATTTCTTTGAAAATAAATAAGTTTCTAAGAGAGCTAATAAAGAGAAAATGGGGTTATACCAAAGACACTGATAGTTTGAACAAAAGGGACAGAGAAAGCAGGACAGAGTGAAGGAAAGCTGCCAGATTTGCTGACGACAGATCATGAGGCTTTTCAGCCTTTACAGCTGTTTGATTCTCCAAGATGGGCCGATGAGGTTCTCCGCTGTGAATGTGTGCGCACTCTTCCTCAAGGAAAGGGAAGAATGATGCCGAAGGTGAATCAGGGATCATTAGGGCTGCTACTATCACCACGGGCCCAGGGAGCAGAACTGGTCCCTCCTGGTTTCCCAGGATTCCCCAGGCCCTGCTTCAAGGGGGAAGCAGGACCCTCACAGAGAGCCACATGGGCAGTGCCAGACTAAAAGGGCAGGGCCAGTCCACAGAGCTGTGGGGGTGAAGTTTCTATCCCAGTGGGCCTAGGAAGTGGGATATGAAGTCAGAGGATTATTCTCCAGACTTATAAGCAGTGAAATTTGCCTTTCTATGTTTTGGATTTATGTGGGACCTGTCCCCCCTTCCTTCTTTACTATTTTTCCCTTTCAGAGTGGGAATGTTTATCTTATGCCTGTCCCACCATTGTATTTTGGAAACACATAACTTGTCTGTTTTTACAGGTTCACAACTGGTGAGGAACTTTGCTGCAGGATGAATCATATCTCAAGTCTCCCCATATGTAATTTAGATAATACTTATATAAGACTTTGGACATTAGGCTTTAGAGTTCACACTGGAACAAATTAAGACTTTTTGGACTATTTGCATGGAACTAATGTATTTTGTACTAGAGGACATGAATTATGAAAGGCTAGTGCTATGGACTGAATTGTGTCACCCCAGAATTCATATATTGAAGACCTAACCTCAACATGATGGTATTAGGAGATGGGGCCTTTGGGAGGTTTAGATGAAATCATGAAGGTGGAGCCCTCCTGGTGGTATTAGTGCGCTTAGAGGCGGAGATGCCCAAGAGCTTGCTCCCTTTCTCTCCATCTGCATACTTCAAGGGAAGGCCACGTAAAGACACAGTAAGAAAATGGCCCTCTGCACCCTCAAGAGAGAGCCCACCCCAGGCACTGCCTGCATCTTAATCCTGAACTCCCAGTCTCCAGAACTGTGTAAAATAAATTCCTGTTGTTTAACACCACCTAGGACACAGTACTTTGTTACGGTGGCCCAAGCTACCCAGATATGCTACCTGGCAGATAAGAGAGGAGAGAAGTCGGGAAACAACAGCAACTGCTGCTGAGAACAGAAAATACAAACCCTGCCACAAGAAATACACAAAGACAAGTCTTCTGCACAACACTGGGCAATAGGCTTTTCTACAGGAATGGAGATTGTTCCATATCTGTGCCTACACGATAATACAGTATCCATTAAGCATATGTGGCAAATGAACATTTGAAATGTTACAAGTGTGACTGAGGAAATGAACTTTTAACTTTAATTTGAAGAGTTTCAGAATATTTCCTACAGTCTCAAATGAGTTTTTTCAAAAATGTTTTGAAAATTTATTTCAAGTAAAAATCATGAAAAATTAAATATCAATAAAGAGTTAATAAATAAAGCAGTGAAAGATGAAATCTGAGCTTTCTAAAAAGAAATTTCACGATAATAAAATCATTAGAGAAATTGAGACTAATTAGAAGCAGTAGGAAGTGTAATAGATGCTGCTGACATAAAATAACGATATAAAGAAAACACTTGAGAAAACAGTACATTTTGTGAATAAATAATACAGAAAGTAAACAAATAAGGAATATACAACAATTAAGAAGCAGAGTCCAAAAATGTATAATAAATATCTTTTTACCTGAAAAGAGAACAATAAGAATGTAAAAATATTCAAATATATATTATAAAAGTCTTCCTGAGATGATTGGATTAAAGATGGCGGTGTGAGAGGTGAGATAGAGGCTTCCTCCTAAAACTGCATATAATATGAAAATATAACGAATACAACTACTCTTGAAAGAGAAACAGGAAAGAGGACTGCAACAAACTGCATACACCTGGACACAAGAGCAGACCTCACGGAAAAGGGTAACGTACTAAAGCTGTGGTCCTGCGGGATCCAAGCCCTTCTGCCACCCCAGCTCACCAACGGGAGGAAGAAGAATGAAGCAGGGAGGGAATGGAGATCTGGGACTGCTGAATACCTAACTCTGGAGATCTCCTCTGGAAGCACAAACCTACATTTCATGGTGCTTGCATGATACTCTCGTAATTAGGGGATTGGAAAGCTATGACAGGCAGAATTCCTGGAGGGACTAAGATTCCAGCTGCTTGTGGAAAGCAGGGATCCATAACCAGCTGCTCTGGGATAAAAGAAAGGCGGGCAGTCTGAGAGACTTTCTAAAAAAGAAGCCCTTAGCAAGAAGGCTGCTAAAGGGGCAAGGATTGCACAGAGCTTACTGCTCAGGATAAAGGACAGGTAGACAAAATTGTCTGGGTGCACTCTGCCCAGCAGATTGGGAGCTTTCATGATCTTCAGGTGCTCCAGCTCCCTGGCTGCCTGGATGGCTCCAGGAACCCCTTCTGTGATGGGCAGACTGCTGCGCTTTTCTCCTGGCCAGCCCCACTGGGCTTGCAAACTGGGAAACCCTACTGTGGCATTAGGCCAGCCAGAGGGAAGATCTGTCTACAGCAACTAAAAACGCAAAGCACAGAGGCTTATATCTACGTGCTCAGCCCACTGGTTCAGCCAGTGGAGACAGGCATAGCAGCCAGGAACCAGGAAACAGATCTTTCCTCCCCCGAGGCACCAATACCACTCCCCTGCAATCCCCGACATTGCTTCAGGGGCTGAGCACCTCCAGAGAGTAGAGCTTCTGGGCACTAGAGGGCTCCATACACAAATATGGAATGCCAAAGGAACCTGGTCCAGAGTAAAATTATGAATACAACTCCTGAGAAAGATTTAAACGATATTGACCTCGTGACTCTCCCTGAAAGGGAGTTCAAAATAAAAATCATTAACATGCTCATGGAGGTACGGAAAGATATTCAAGAACTGAGGAATGAATTTCGGTCAGAGATCCAATCATTGAAGAGCAAAATGGACGGTATTAAAAGCAGATTGGATACGGTGGAGGAGATGATAAATGAAATAGAAATTATAGAAGAGGAATACAAAGAAGCTGAGGCACAGAGAGAAAAAAGGATCTCTAAGAATGAAAGAATATTGAGAGAACTGTGTGACCAATCCAAATGGACTATTCGCATTATAGGGGTACCAGAAGAAGAAGAGAGAGAAAAGGGATAGAAAGTGTCTTTGAGGAGGTGATTGCTGAAAATTTCCCCAATCTGGGGAAAGAGATAGTCTCTCAGGCTGTGGAGGTGCACAGATCTCCCAACACAAGGGACCCAAGGAAGACAACATCAAGACATATAGTAATTAAAATGGCAAATATCAAGGATAAGGACAGACTATTAAAAGCAGCCAGAGAGAGAAATAAGATCACCTCCATCAGGCTATCATCAAACTTCTCAGCAGTAACCTTACAGGCCAGAAGGGAGTGGCATGATGTATCTAATGCAATGAAGCAGAAGGGCCTTGAAGATTACTTTATCCAGCAAGATTATCATTTAAATTTGAAGGATGGATTAAACAATTCCAAGATAAGGAAAAGCTGAGAGAATTTACCTCTCATAAACCATCTCTACAGTGTATTTTGGAGGGACTGCTATAGATGGAAGTGTTCCTACGGTTTAATAGCTATCACCATAGGTAATAAAACCACAGCAAAGAAAGTAGAACAGCTAATTACTAAGAAAATGTAAAATTAAATTAACTATCCCCAAAGTCAATCAAGGGATAGACAAACAGTACAGAATATGATACTTAATATATAAAGAATGGAGGAGGAAGAAAAAGGAGGAGAAAAAAAAACAAAAAAAGAACCTTTAGATTGTGTTTGTAATAGTATATGAAGTGAGTTAAGTTAGTCTCTTAGATAGTAAGGAAGTTAACCTTGAACCTTTGGTAACTACGAATCTGAAGCCTGCAATGCTAATAAGTACATACCTATCCATAATCACCCTAAATGTAAATGGAGTGAATGCACCAGTCAAAATACATAGAGTCACGAATGGATAAAAAACAAGAGCCATCTATATGCTGCCTTCAAGAGACTCACTTTAAATCCAAAGACATACACAGACTAAAATTGAAGGGATGGAGAAAGACATTTCATGCAACTAATAGGGAGAAAAAAGCAGGAGTTGCAGTACTTATATCAGACAAAATAGACTTCAAAACAAAGAAAGTCACAAGAGACAAAGGACATTACATAATTAAAAAAGAATCAATCCAACAAGAAGATATAACCATTATAAATATCTATGCACCCAACACAGGAGCTCCTACATATATGAAACAAATACTAACAGAATTAAAGAGGGAAATCGAATGCAATGCATTCATTCTAGGAGACTTCAACACACCATTCACTCTGAAGGACAGATCAACCAGACAGAAAATAAGTAAGGAGACAGAGGCACTGAACAACACATTAGAACCTAGACATTTACAGAACTCTACACACAAAAGCAGCAGAATACACATTCTTCTCAAGTGCACATGGAACATTTTCAAGAATAGATCATATACTAGGCCACAAAAAGAGCCTCGATAAATTCAAAAAGATTGAAATTGTACCAACCAGCTTCTCAGACCACAAAGGAATGAAACTAGAAATGAATTATGGAAAGAAAATGAAAAACCCACAAACACATGGAGGCTTAATAACATGCTCCTAAATAACCAATGGATCAATGACCAAATAAAAACAGAGATCAAGCAATATATGGAGACAAATGACAACAATAATTCAACACCGCAAAATCTGCGGGACAAAGCGAAGGCGGTGCTAAGAGGAAAGTATATTGCAATACTGGCCTACCTCAGGAAAGAAGAACATTCCTGTATGAGCAGTCTAAACTCATAATTAACAAAACTAGAAAAAGAAGAAAAAATAAGACCCAAAGTCAGTAGAATGAGGGACATAATAAAGATTAGAGCATAAATAAATAAAATCAAGAAGAATAAAACAACAGAAAGGATCAACAAAAGCAAGAGCTGGTTCTTCGAGAAAATAAACAAAATAAATAAACCCCTAGCAAGACTTATCAAGAAAAAAAGAGAGTCTACTCACATAAACAGAATGAGAAATGAGAGGAAAAATCACGGACAGCACAGAAATACAAAGAATTATTAGAGAATACTATATATGCTAACAAACTGGATAACCTAGAAGAAATGGACAACTTTCTAGAAAAATACAACCTTTCAAGGCTGACACAGAAAGAAACAGAAAATCTCAACAGATCAATTACCACCAACAAAATTGACCTGGTAATCAAAAACCTACGTAAGAACAAAACGCTTGGACCAGATGGCTTCACCACTGAATTTTATCGAACACTTAGTGAAGACGTAATACCCATACTCCTTAAGGTTTTCCAAGGAGTAGAGGAAGAGGGAAAACTTCCAAACTCATTCTAAGAAGCCAGCATCACTCTAATACCAAAACCGGGCAAAGACACCACAAAAAAAGAAAACTACAGACCAATATCCCTGACGAACATAGATGCAAAAACCCTCAACAAAACATGAGCAAACCAAATACAAAAATACATCAAAAAGATCATCCATCATGATCAAGTAGGATTTATTCCAGGGCTGCAAGGATGGTTCAACATTCGAAAATCCATCAACATCATCCACCACATCAACAAAAAGAAGGACAAAAACCACATGATCATCTCTATAGATGCTGAAAAAGCATTTGACAAAATTCAACATACATTCATGATAAAAACTCTCAACAAAATGGGTATAGAGGGCAAGTACCTCAACATCATAACAGCCATATATGACAAACCCACAGCCAACATTATGCTTAACAGAGAGAAGCTGAAAGCTTTTCCTTTAAGATCGGAAACAAGGCAAGGATGCCCACTCTCCCCACTTCTATTCAACATAGTACTGGAAGTCCTAGCCACAGCAATCAGACAACACGAAGAAATAAAAGGCATCCAGATTGGCAGGGAAGAAGTTAAACTGTCCCTGTTTGCAGATGACCTGATATTGTACATAAAAAACCCTAAAGAATCTACTCCAAAACTACTAGATCTAATATCTGAATTCAGCAAAGTTGTGGGATACAAAATTAATGAGCAGAAATTGATGGCATTCCTATACACTAACAATGACCTAGCAGAGAGAGAAATCAGGAAAACTTTGAAATTCCACTCAAAGTTGCATCAAAAAGAATAAAATACCTAGGAATAAACCTAACCAAGGAAGTGAAAGACCTATACTCTGAAAACTACAAGACATTCATGAGAGAAATTAAAGAAGATACCAATAAATGGAAACACATCCCATGCTCATGGATAGGAAGAATTAATATTGTCAAAATGGCCATCTTGCCTAAAGCAATCTACAGATTCAATGCAATTCCTATCAAAATACCAACAGCATTTTTCAACAAACTAGAGAAAATCATTCTAAAATTCATATGGAACCACAAAAGACCCTGAATAGCCAAAGCAATCCTGAGAAGAAAGAATAAAGCTGGGGGGATTATGCTCCCCAACTTCAAGCTTTACTGTAAAGCCACAGTACTCAAGACAATTTGGTACTGGCATAAGAACAGACCCATAGACCAATGGAAGAGACTAGAGAGCCCTGATATAAACCCAACCATATATGGTCAATTAAAATATGATAAAGGAGCCATGGACATACAATGGGGAAATGATAGCCTCTTCAACAGCTGGTGTTGGCAAAACTGGACAATTACATGCAAAAGAATGAAACTGGATTATTGTTTAAGCCCATACACAAAAGTAAACTCAAAATGGACCAAGGACCTGACTGTAAGTCATGAAAGCATAAAATTCTTAGAAGACAACATAGCCAAAAATCTCCTGAATATAAGCATGAGCGACTTCTTCCTGAACGCATCTCCTCGAGCAAGGGAAACAAAAGCAAAAGTGAACTCATGGGACTACATCAAACTAAAAATTTTCTGTATGGCAAGGACACCATCAACAGAACAAAAAGGCATCCTACAGTATGGGAGAATATATTTGTAAATGACATATCCAACAAGGGATTAACATCCAAAATATATAAAGAACTTATACACCTCTACACCCAAAAAGCAAATAACCTGATTAAAAAATGGGCAGAGGATATGAATAGACAGTTCTCCAAAGAAGAAATTCAGATGGCCAACAGACACATGAAAAGATGCTCCACATCACTAATCATCAGGGAAATACAAATTAAAACCACAATGAGATATCACCTCACACCAGTAAGGATGGACACCATCCAAAAGACTAAGAACAACAAATGCTGGTGAAGATGCGGAGAAAGGGGAACCCTCCTACACTGCTGGTGGGAATGTAAGCTAGTTCAACCATTGTGGAAAGCAATATGGAGGTACCTCAATAAAGTAAAAATACAATTACCATTTGACCGGGAAATCCCACTCCTTGGAATTTACCCAAAGAATACAACTTCTCAGATTCAAAAAGACATATGCACCCCTATGTTTACTGCAGCACTTTTTACAAAAGCCGAGATATGGAAACAACCTAAGTGTTCATCAGTAGATGAATGGATAAAGAAGAGGTGGTACATATACACAATGGAATACTATTCAGCCATAAGAAGGAAACAAATCCTGCCATTTGTAGCAACATGGATGGAGCTGGAGGATATGCTCAGTGAAATAAGCCAGGCAGAGAAATACAAGTGCCAAATGATTTCCCTTGTTTGTGGGGTACAACAATGAAGCAAAACTGAGGGAACAAAATAATAGCAGACTCAGAGACTCGAAGAAGGAACTAGTGGTTACCAAAGGGGAGGGGTAGGGGAGGGGTGTGGGAGGGTGGGTGGGGAGGGTGGGAGAAGGGGATTGTGGGGTATTATGTTTAGTACACATAGTGTGGGGGTCACGGGGAAAACAGTGTAGCACAGAGAAGGCAAACAGTGAATCTCTGGCATCTTACTACACTGATGGACAGTGACTGCATTGGGGTATGAGTGGGGACTTAATAATATGGGTAAATGTAGTAACCACATTGTTTTTTCATGTGAAATCTTCATAAGAGTGTATATCAATAATACCTTAAAAAAAAGTCTTCCTGAAATGAAGAAAGTATAAACATGTTGATTCCATGTTGTGTTCCAAAAAATTTTGTTTACCAATTTTAAGACATGTCCTGATAATTTATTAAAATTAAAAAATAAATAAAGAACGGAATGTGCATGAAAAGTACAAAGCGAATCACCCACTAGTTAGAAGGAAAAAAAATGCAGGCTGGCCTCTGAAATCAAGCCTGCAATGTTCAATGCCAAATGACAGTGTTACAATGTGTGCAGACTTCCAAACGTATTTTGTTTTGAAAAGAAAAAAAATGTATGGAATCCAAATTTTATACCACTAAGCTGTCATTTATATACATAAACAAAACAGAACGCTATTCCCAAGTGAGCGAGACTCAGCAAATACGGAACTCACAATACGTCTGTAAAAATTACTTGATGATAAAGCGAGCTAGCAGGGTAGAATGAGGAAAAACAAACACACAAACACCCCAGGACAAAGGAAACTAATTGATGGTGGGCAGGAAATCCATTCAAATACGGAACTAATGCAGCCGGGACAATGTGGAAGCCAAGCGGTCAGTATGAAGGAGATTGACAATGTAAGCATGATGATAAATATTTTAGAAGTAGGTTGTGAGGAAAAAAGTGGGAGATGAAAATTTAAGAGCATGAACTTCTTTATCATGGAAAGAAACAATGATATACTCTCTAAAACGGGTAAGTTAGAAAGAGACCTGATTGCCTCAGAAACCAGTTAGAGTTTCCGTTCCTTTCAAGTATCAGAAAAAACAATCAACCTATAGTAAGTTGAAGCAAAGATGTGAATTTAAAAAGGATATTGAGTCATTTCCAGGCAACCAGACTTGGCCGGGGCCTCCAGAGCAACTAGGGTAAAGGCATCCAGACGCACCAGACGTCTCCACCGTCAGCACCTCCGCGGGTTCTGCTTGTGTCTTTCCTCTCTGTCCCCGCAATTACCTTTCTCTAGTTCACATAGAGGAAAGTCTGAGATCTCCAGAACATTATCCATTACTATTTTAGTCCTGGGTCCTGGTTTCTTTTTTGTCTTTTTCCGTTCCAAAATTCTGAGGCAAGTTTTCTGATTGACCCAGTTAAGTCAGGTGTTCAATTCTGAACCAATTATGACAGGAAACAGAGCTGAATACAGAGACTGTGATTGCCCCAGCTTAAGTCACACGTACATCACTGCACCTATCAACTCCAACCTGGATACCCAGGCCAAAGGGCACTGAGATGGGATGGGGTGTGGACCCCAGAAGAATAGATGATAATAGATGTAGGCTAAATTTGCCTTAAATACAATCAGAGCCACACCCTGTGGCTTTTACCATCGGCTACAGTTACCAATGTTACCAGATCAAGTTTCCCCACTTGCCAGACTGCCTTTGCCCAGTGAGTTGTGACTAGAAATGCAACTTTCACTCAGTCACAGAAATGGAAACATCCAGGTTGCCTCATCAGCGTGGGTCTCTAGGTGTTTATGCAAAGCGTTGGCCTCCTGCCCAGCTGTGATGGACAGATACTGTGAGAAATCTACGTTTGTTGTTTTAAGCCACTGAGATTTGATGGCATTTCTTCCTGCAGCATTTTAGCCTACACTTCTGATAGTCCATCCTTCTCTTCTGTTTCCCACTATGATTCTGCACTGCGCATTGGCTGTTGTCATCGCCAAACGATTCCACTTTAATGCACTTTGCTTCTCTTCTTCCTCTCCTGCTCTTAAGGAAACTCGCTCCACTTCTTTTGACCCTCTGTCAGAGGCAGTTCCCACAGGGCTCTTGGGCCCTTGGTGAGTATATGGCTTCTTTACATTCTAGGCATCTTCTCAAAGAATACAAGGTAAAGGGCCCTAGGAAAGAGGAAGGTAAATCACGGATTTTCAAACACTTGTATCTGCAACCACCACCTATTCCTGATACTTAATTTGTCATAGGCATCTAAATTTATTCACCGCTTAGAAATTTTATTCCAGAGCCCAAGCTTCTTCCTCATGTGGCATTGTTTTTTTTCTTTTGCAATCGCTGGAGATATTTTTGGTTGTGTTACTACTGGTGTCTAGGAGGTAACCTGGGCTGACATCAAGATTTACTTAGGAATTTGGTAACATATCTCACAAAGTTAGAGAGGGTATCTGCATCATGTAGGTTTTTTTTTTAGAGTATTATGAGGTAAAAAAAAATGTTGACCTCAGTTTTTAATATCCTTAAGGGCCTGAAACAAGGCTACATAACCAGATCGCTTGTTCTCCTCAACAGAAGTTGAGCCAATAACATAGGGTACTTTATAAGCCAAATAATGTCTGGTGTCCTGGAGCTAAGGAAGATGTTGGAACATCTTGCAAAATCACAGCTGTTTCAGTCTCATTTAGTGACTGGTCCCACTCTCTGCAGCCCGGTTTGCTTTTTGAAATATAGCACAGCCAGCTATTCTGCAGCATGTGATTAAAGCCACTAACAAGGGAGGTTTTCTTTATTTTTTAGCTCTTTCTCCAAAAAGCTTTAGAAATCTTGACAAGTACCGTTAAGAAACACAGATTACATTTTTACAAAGAAGATGCCTAGAGATTTCTTAATGTGCACATAATTGCACACATTTTTATCAACAGACTCAAATGGACTTGGGAATTATGAGGGTAAAAGTGTTTCTTTTTAAGAAGAAAAAACAATATTGAACTAAATTAACCATATGCAATGCTGCTGTAAGAAAGAATTTCTGTGGCTTCATTCATTTACCATATGCATTTTTAGGTTGCAAAACAGAGTCTGCCAGCAACCTTACTGAGTCCAACACTTCAAGTAGATAATCAACTGACAATCTTTAATAATTAAAGAATATAATGGAAATACCCAAGATGGTGATTGCATGGTACCATTCAGTTCTTAAATTACATAACTGTTTTAGGAGTCTGTTAAAGTAAAATTCTCAAAAATTCAAAATCATGACTCTTAAGCAAATAAAATTATATGACTCTGCAATTAAATGTTTATTAAAGCAAAATTATCAAAAGAATAACACTGCAACTCCTATGCAAATGTACAATGAACATATGTCAAAGGTTTTATTCAAATAGCTAATTAACAAAGGAACCAGTAAGATAGTAAAATCATTTCAAAGAATATTTCAAAAGTTAAATATATACAAGCAATGTTAGAATAAGATTGCCGTACTAGATATCAACTGGTTAATGTCCAACAGGGTAATAAACTGTAAAACCATTAGGACTTTTTCACCAGACAGAAATTACTTGCATCTCTGTGGAATAAAAATCTACAAGTTAACCTCTGCCCCACAACACTGTTAAACAGCCCATTCAATACAAAAGCAAGCCCAGCAGTGCACTGAAACAGCATTCAAAAATCTCTTCTGGCAATTTCCAAGTGCCAGACAACTTTTCTGATAAGTGAATTATCTTTTATGAATAAAGGTAGTTAATTCTTAATGATGCTATTTAGTTTTTAGGGAGAGGTCTTTATCATCTTTATTTGACCCATGTACAATTTCCATATCATATTTTTAGACTAGCACCCTAAATGTGCCTTACACTGTTTTGTGCTGAGATAAATATTAGCATTTACGAGAGTGTGTAGACAAATTTATACCCAGGTTAATGGTATTCATTAGATAGAATGTAATGTATATTTAAAGGTACAATGGAATAAAAATCTATTATTACATAAGTTTATAGATTATAAATATTTTAAGCATAAATCTAAGATATTTTGTTTTTCAATAAACTCTCTGGATACCTAACAAACTTAATAAATGTGAATTCTATGAAAAAAACTTTAAATGTAATTTAAAAGAAACAATCCCAAGCAAAGAAAACCAAATATTAAATATTTTGTTTATGATATGTTGATGTTGACTAATGTACATACCATATAAAACAATGCTACATGTACAGCAAGAAAGCAAAATATCACTAATAATATAAAATATATGCATATATAAACAATCCAATATGATTCTTGACTATTCAATTTTTATCAGGGATGAAGATAGCAAACTTTCCCCTATATTAACTTCTGAAAAATAACTCATCTACAAAAAAAGTGAACCCATCTACAATTTAAAAGCATGCATGTTATATTTTTATTACAGATTTTTATGTATGTCATTATTTTCATATCAGCTTAAAGAAAATAAATCACACAAGAATAAGTTTTTGCATGTCTGCCAAGATAAATTGTTCTGTTTTAAATTTATCAAGTTATAAATACACCACATAACATGCTTATGTGAACCAAACCACAGCATAATCTGAGTACATGTGAAAGGCACAGAGTATTCTCACTGTTTCAGTAAGAGGAAAGAGGAGCATGGCTTATTAGAATTAAAAGCCAGGCCTTCAGCTATTATTCAAAATAATACAGCATGATTTATTCACTGGTTATAAAGTACATTGTTGAAAAGCAAAGGTGACTACAGTAAAAATGTGTTCCTAGACCTTTCGTTGAATATTAAGCATTTCGGAATACCTGGAGGCAAATAAACAGTCTGACCCACAGATGGGAGGACCAAGTTTCCCCGAAGCAGTGTGGCTGGAGACACAGAACTAAAGCTCACTTCTGAGGCACCTGAAATTCCCACCACCAATATCACAAGTTTGAATAAAGGTGGTATAGTCCAAAAAAGCATACTAAAATGCACATACGCCCCCTTGATAAGACAAAGTGTGAGGCAACTTGACAAAGAGCTATTTCCAATCAGCAGCTCAAAGTAAAACCTGGGTCTCCAAACTTTTTTAGGGCAACATTTCACTAATGTGCCAATTAATGAGAGAAAAGGGGTTCAAAATATTCTAGCCCAAATATGGCCCGTAAAAGTGGAGATGCAGGACAGTCAGAGTACTCTGAACGTGTGGGACCAGAGGGAGGCCCTCAGGCACACAGGGGGAAAAATGAAGAGGAGAATGGTCTGAGGACCAGCTCTCCCAGGGCCAGGGCTGCAAATGAGGGCGCTAAAGTAGTACTTGAATGCGAGCCTAGGGAGTTATAATTAGAGGATCAAATGATCTCCTTTTCCTTGATCTATCTTTTCTTGTACTTACTATGTTATTTTGACATTTTGTCCCTATACGTTTGTATAAGATGTAATTTATAGATATGCTCTTTTTGAAAACTTAGCTTTATTGAAATGTTTTAATAGTTCTAATTTACAATGATATTGAGTTACCCTTGATGGGAACACAGAAAATGGGGTACACTTTAGCAATGATACATACAACTGAGAAAACAGAGGATACTCGTATTCTCAAGTTGTATTTTTAAACACTCAGGGAAAGAAGTCAGTATATCAGCTTTTAAATCAGGGACGGGGTGTGTGGGGGTGGAAGGGTAGTGACAATTTAGTCAAGATTTGAAACCCTACCTGTGAGTATCTACCTCATATGATGAAATGGATATCTTCCAAGGACATGAAGACCCAGCATAGGAATACTAAATGCCCACTTCCTTCCACTTAATTAAAAAGTTAGTAGAGGGAGTCTGAGGAGAACTATTTGAGGCTTAATATTGCCCAAATTCACTGTTTTAGTTCTAGTCATTTGCTTCACTGAGGAGAACTGGCCAGAATCAGGTTTCAATTTAATTTATTGGGCATAAGCCAAACATTATATTTAGATACACTCATTAGCTGGTCCTATTGTCAATATCTAGGCCATATCAACTAAATCACTTTGAATGTAATTACACAGAACAAATTTGAAGAAATCCACAATTTACTAACAAAAGACACAGAAACGATAACATATCCTTTGTAGAAATGACAGAGTTTTAAAAAGAGCACCCACTACAAAAAAGACACTCTAAATTTTCAAACAGGTAACTTCATGCCTTAAAACTGTTTAATTTCTAAGCTACTTGACATAAATTGGACAAAACTTGAGAGAGCAAAACTACCTAATGTATAAACTCAGATTTGTATGATTTCTATACAACCAAAAAAGTTTCTGAAAAGGAATAGAAAATATGATTCTTGCTGCTCAGATTCAGAGATGGCTAATCATGCATAGATGCAAAAGATGCAAATAATCCACCACTTCTATTTAGAATTTCGGTATGCGCTGACGTTTTCACAACTCACGTGCCTGAGTCTTCCAGGGTAGGCTTGCCTCTGGGTAGTGTTAGGGCTGCTTTGTTTTAACTTTCAGCAACAGAATTAGGTCAAGAATCATTCCCATTAGAATTTGGTCAACCAGACAGAAAGGCATGAAGTACAGTTTATCAAAGGAGTCTGCACCTCTGGTTTACACTGTTCTATTCAATGACACGACAAATATTTTAACAAAGCTAACTGGAATAATGACTGCTACCATTCTGTTATCAACTAGTGAGACTCAACATGACATGATGTTAGAGAAAAACAGAAACATTTCTTGAGCAGTATGTTTTTTAAAAACTTTTTAAGTCTGTTTATAGTGCTAAGACCCATCATACATAGTTGATGAAATTCATTTATCTTATATATTCATCTACACTGCCTCATCCCTGAAAGGACTTTAGGTGTGTGTACTTGATTTAAAAACAAAAACAAGAATGTATACATATATCTAGTTTTCTATCTAGAAGACCCTTTTGTTATTCATTCATAGGTAACACTTTGGCCCCATGGGCATTGATGTAGGTGAGAAGGATTTTAGCTCTCTGCTCTATTACATCAATGAGCTTTTCAATTCCTTGTCTGCCTCCTTGACTTTCCCAATAAACTTTATCAAGAAATAGAGACTGAAGGAGCTTCTGCCGTAAGTGCTGGCTCTTCAAAACAGAAACTGCAGATTCAGGAAACCTGAGAAGATAAAATGATAGTTCATTCTTAGCAATTGCTGGGAAATATTATGCCTTACCCAATTGCTCTGCTCTTCATTAATCTGGCATAAATCACTCTATCAAATAGCACTTTGAGAATCAAAACATTTTTGTCACTGTCAAGCTGACACTTCTCTTAATAAACTAGAAGACGATGTTTCGAGGGAACTGAATTTTCAGTACCATTGAGAACTTGTCGTACTAACATTTTACTTAAGGTCATTGCATGTATGCAAAGAGAGACACAGGAATAAAAAGATCCTATTAGGCTGGCAAAATTACTTTCCTCAATTTTAAGCTCCATTTCAGCCACAGAAACCACTTTAATCTGTCGAGTACAATAGTGTCCTCATAAGTGTCATTGTAGGGTTTTATGCAAGAAAATGTGAGAAGCAAAATGCTGACATTTTCAGTAAAGTACTCTCTCTGAGCAGAAGCTGCATGACTAAAGTTAATGTGAAATAATCCCAAATGAATGTAGTAAAAAAGAGGAAGGAATCATTCCAAAATGCCCAAATAAATAAAGAACTGCTTTTGATTCAGATTATACTTCAGGAATCCTAAGGATCTGGAAGCATTTTATTAAACTGGAAGACTGAATTGCTTTCAAATAGATGTTGCAAAACTGAAGCTAGAGAGCCGAGGCATTCCGCAAGAACCATCTCTCTGGAAAACCTGAGGCTAATTTAGAAGGGTCCTTGCTGAATTACCTTAAGAGAGTGCATTGTGCTTTCTGCTCTTCATTCAGAAAGTATAAAGCACAAACACTATCTGAAAGATTTAATAAATTTATGGTTCATTCTCCCAAGTCATGTTTTGCTGAATCTCTAATTTGGCCTCTTCCAGCTTTCCTTAATATGCTGATGAAAGTGAAGGAAAAATATTGGAGGTTAATAGTAATTTTCAAGTAAACATAGCTGTTCCTTAGAAACTAGCATAAGAACTTAAGAACATATACTTGCTTGAAGAGTACAGTTTGTCAGAAGGTTCAGGCCTTCTAAGTATTTTTCCTAATCTCAGTGGAGCAAGCCGAGAACAGCACTCGGGAGCATGGACACAAGGGATCCAGGTGTGCAACACTTCTGAGGCTCAGGGTCTGAGTAAGTGTAGAATTAAATAACACTGGTAAGATGCTCTGAACTCCCTGAAGACATGTACTATATAATTTAGTGGCCATAGTATTAATTAAGCAAGTATTTTTGCTCTATGAAGTATTAACAATCCATGATTTATAAATTCTAGCCCTTCACGTAATTCAGCTGTGGCAGAATGAGATAAAACTATTAAAACCGTGGATCTCTTTAGCGATTAATCCTTTTCATAAAGTAAAATCAAAATACTACCTGTCTTTGCATTATACTGATTAATAGGAATATTCTATGCATAAATCTGTGTTGGCAAAGTCTTCATTTTTACTTTACAGCATGTGAATTACATATTCAAAGAGGATTTAACTTTAAACTCATTAGTCCTCACAATGCATTTAAAATTAAATCTTCTTTGCAAGCGTAACTAAAACAGTATTCACATTTATATGAGTGTATGCAATGGATGGATTGTATTCTCTTGGCATTCTTAATTCTAAGAGGAAATTTAGGGATTCAAGAAAATCCCATAATATGAACTCAGTAAGTGATGCTTTAGGTATGTAAATTTTCCTACACATAAAAATCTGCTTTGCTTAGAGACTTAAAAGAGAGACTCTGCCATATATTCTACCTCCAATTCACCAAGACATGTGAGGAATGAGCATTAACGGCAAGATACGCAAAATATATCATGAAATTGGGGTTCGTGAAACTCACAGAAACAGTATTTTCCCTAATGTTGAAAGTATATAAAATCCACATTACCTAATTCCTCACAGTGCTAGGAAGAGCTATTGAAATATATTTTAGAGTATTACTAACATGACCAATAGTAACAGCATTAACACCACTAGTTATTGCAGAAAACTTATTGGACTTGGATTTGAAAGACCTGGGCTCTACCCCCAATTTGAGATTTACATATATACTGTCCAGCGGTCACTCAGCTTCACACAGCTGGTTAATTATTTTACTCAAGCACCCTCTATTTTCACGTCTCAGACATACCCCAATTTCTTAGTCACTCTGATTTCCAGCTAAGGTAGGAAGACTCTAAAGAATGGCTATGAGCTGGAGCCTGTTCATCTCCGTATCTGGGGTTGAGCACTTCAGACTCAGCAGTGGGCTTCTGCCACTATTAGTTCCTGTCACTGTTAAGGGTCTTAATTTCCTTTATTTCCAAATAGATGTAATCTCAAGATACTTTTTCTCATAATCTACATCTACTGGAAGGATTTCCAAATGCTCAAATCCCTCCTACCTGAATTAAACAGCCACTGCCCTCTGATACTGCATCCTACTCAGCAGATGGGCTCTAATTTTCCACCACATTCAGGAGAGTCACTTGAGTTAATTATGCCTTTGGACATCCTGCCATGTCAATACCCGCACGTGTGTTATATCCTGTATCCCATGCCCCAACGACAGAATGTCTGCCCCCTGCTTATCCCTGCTCTGCCAGTTCCCATTGCAGAGATCCCTGCACGCATCCAACCTAACCCACAGAATGGATGTGAAATGTGGGGGGAGCTTTGTGGGCTGGTGAGGGTGCAACCTGGCCACCCTCTTGGGTTTGCCTCCCTCTTCTGGGGCTCCATCCTTGGATTCCACATCCACAAATCCTCCCAAGGAGTAAATCAGTCAGTCATAGGCTGTGAGTTTTCTCAAAGCCTTACTAGTTATTTAATAGAAATGTGATGTCCTGCAGATGTTATTACATCATAAGACTTACTCTTTGATGCCTTCTAACAATTTGAAGTTTAAGTTATCTTCACTTCTGTCAAAGAAACCCTTGTTGTCTATAAAGACCAAATGCCTTGGGTCATGCTTTCGCTGGATAATGTGTGCTAGAGCCACGGAATCTTGGTTGTCACATTTTGGCCTCAGTCCATTCTGTACACAGGAATCTTCCTTTCGAGGTCTGAATCCACAGCAATTTGTATCTAAGCGATTATAAATCTGAAAATGGAAAACAAAAACAAAATCCAAGATGCTGAGTAAAAACAAAACTTGGGAAAGTTAGATTTCCAAAGAACTTGTACTTTCCAAATGGCTGACTTGCCAGAATCTAATAGGGCCTGGCTCCTTTAATTAAAGGCAACTGTCAGCATAAGTCCAAGGTTCATATCCTTCTGACTCAGCTATGGTTATAAGCATTTCCAGCTTCTACTAACAGCTTTAAAGTCAAGTCATCCAAGTTAAGCATCTCCACCCTTAATAGTCAAAGTTCCCACTGACATCACATGTATATTCATGGCCAAAGAATCTCTCACTGTATTCATGACAAAAGGTAAAAACCGTTCTCATCTTACGTATTTAGAAGGCTCTATCTTGTTTTCTCCCTCGGGTTGGGTTATAGAAAATCTGAGTTATCTCCATGGCTCTGAAAGTGTACTGCATTCCCTAACCTCTCTGGACTTCAGTGTCATGGTATCTGACCCCCCCCAAAATAACACAGAACAAACCTATTGAAAAGGTGTGTGATACAATGATGACACCCATATGGAGCCCACAGCTAGACTATAAAAAAGTGAGCAGAAGCAGAATGAACAAAACCATTGAACCTATTGGGGGTTCTTATGGGGAACAGGGTACCACCCTATAGAAGGAGGTAAAAAGAGATGAATTAGAAAAGGGAGAATTGTGTTATTTCCGTTTCTTTGGGTCAAAGAAAGAAATATTTATTAATCAGGTAAGCTCCAGAAATTAGAGAAATTTAATGTCAAATCTCTGCTCTCACACTTGTCAGCTCTGCAATCTTATGTATGTCCTTTATATCACTAACTCTCAATTTAATTACTTGTATCATGGAAATCCTACTATTCACCTTGCACAGTTAGTGGGAAGACTAATGAAAGTGGTTTTACACCTTCCAGCCCTGATGAAGGCTTCTAGAAGATACTCAAAAAATGAAAACTATTTTTCTATTTTTCTAGAAATATACAAAACTGTATTTCTATAGTTATTACTCTTGTTGAGACATGCACGTACACACTTTATGAAATGACTTACCTCAAAACAAGCTTCCAAGGCAAAAGTAATTTCTCCATTTTAATGAAAGAAAACTAAGCCTCAGAGAGGTTAAATAATCTGCTCTGTGTAGAACAGAAGTAAGTAGTAAAGTTAAGATTCAGACACAGTTGTATTTATCTCCAAAATTCCATGATTTTTTTCCCCAATACCTCATTGAATAGTTTAAGGCTTGTCAAAGATTGTACATATGCTCATGATTCAAAAGATGGCTAGTTGTAGACTGTCACTTCTATTCTTTTGGCACTTAATTCCCATCCTTTCTCCTCCTTCTGTGTTTTTCCACATCCTGTGGGGCTGTAACAAAATTTTGCCCACTTTGAAATAATCATTCATTCATTCATCCAACAAATATTTATTAAACATCTACCACCTATCAGTGGGCTGGGCACCAAGGCAAATGTCGCCCTTTGCCAGCACCTCTCCACCACAACTATGTCCATCGGAAAATCAAGTGGTCAGTTCATGTTGCCTTACTACCACAGCAAACTTTAAGAACTGGACAAATGACTTTCCTCTCTGTTTTCTGCATGTAAGTGGACTTTGCATTAAAAAGCATACTTTGAGAAACAGTGATTATACAAGAGGTGAGAATAAGCCAATTTTCTATGAAGTTTATGTAAAACCAGTCATGTGGGGCAGGGGTAGTCAGTGAGCCACCAAGCGGTAGGAGAGCTCTGATGGCACACGGCTGGTCTAGGGTGGCCTCTGCCAGGATTGTCTCCAGGCAGCTGATGCATGGAGCCAGAAGTTTAACCAACGGTTTATCTGGTTACAGAGGCTGACTCCAGGAAACAATAAGTTCCCACTGCTGCTAAAGCGCATTTATTTGACATGCGGATAGGCAAGTTTCTCAAAGGTGAGAAGCAGTGCCCCAAGCCAATCACTATTGATCAGATGAAAAAAGCATAGATCAGAAATTATGAGAAAATGATGTTGAGCCCTTTCTCCTCAATTTCATTCATTTTATGTAGTACTTTGACTGCCTTTGATTATAAGAGAACTAAATGATATAAGAGATTGCATCAGATTGCCCATTGTTTAAATTAAGATGAGAAGATCAGGTAGAACATGAAAATTACTCTTCCAGAAACTCCTTCTCATCCAATCTTTCCTTTTAAATTTATATTAGCACATAATTCTCAACAAATCTCTATACCATTGTTCCATCATCATCATATGTTTATATTCAGTTATAATGACATTATATATGGAAACTAGATCCTATCTGATTTTGACTACAGCACAAGGTCTGTTATATTGGATAAATGTGTTTAGAAGTGAATTTTGAAGGACAAATCTACCAAGCTCTTCTTAAATAATGCTCTGAACCCTAAACTCTTTCATCATTGTGGATTTCACAGTAGTAAGGCATGGGCTGAGACATAATAGTACTTCTCTTGTTTCTATAGCAAAGCCATGAGTATCATACATATTCATGTGAAATTATAAGCATTTAAAGGGTTTAGACCCTATATTTCAGTACTTCTGAATTATGCTTTTCTATTTTTAAGCTACAAGAAAGTACTAAAAGTTAGAAGTGGAAAAGACGGATTGAGGTCATCATTTTTATTGCTTTCCCAACATTAGATTGTTTCCTACAGAGTATTTTTAAAGTGCTTTGTCTGATCTAATTTTGAATCACTCAGTGATCTGTGATGGTCTCACCACTTCCCTGACAGTCTAAGTCTAATGCCATTCGAGTCTAACAGATTTTATTATTGAAAACTGGTGTATGTTCAGCTCAACCACCCTCTCAGAAAATGCTTACCACTCTTTTTATTCAGATCTCTGCATGTATTCAGCGGGTATGCAAAGACCTGTTGAGTGTGTGTATGTACATACACACATTTAGAATCAGATCAGAAGGTCTTAAATACCTGGGTTTTACTTTTTTTTTTTCAAATCCTCCAACTATAGTAAATTATGTCTCTGTATTATTGCCTTTATCTAGCAAGGGCTTAAGTAGCTCTTAAATCTTGTTCCCTAGCTCTTCTCAGAATTTTGTTTACAGTCTTCCTTTTGATTCACATTCAATATACCAAAAATAATTTGATCACAAAACCATAATCCACTCCTTTAAATTCAGTGCCATTTTGCTTGGCATTTAACCTAACTATATATTGAATATATTTCTGCTTACCTTGACGAGAGTTCACCTATTTTTTTAAGGCCTAATAAAGCATATTCTAGATAGCTATGAATCCATAACATGGTTTTAATAAACTTGTTTAGTGCACACATGAAAACAATCATTTAACTACCGCATGATTAAGCAGTGGAGTTCATCACAGACACATCTAGGTGTCCCTGTTCTTAGATAATTATCGTACAAAGACTCTTTGAATAAAAATTTTGTCATTTAAGTGACTGTGACTGTTGATCATTATTTCAGCTTGTTTAAATTCACATCTCATTCTTTAAAACAAAGAAAACATTTTGCAAAATTGATCTTTTGAATTTGAAGAGTACTGCTAACCATCATTTTCCATAAAATTACTCTTTCTTCTTTTAGGGAAATATATCTTTTCAATGTTTACCTAACTAAAATTATACTCAGAAAAATCCAGGTGTTCCAGCCAAAGTTTTTACTGGTGGGGGTATTTTTAGACATATTGCCTTTTTCTAAAGATTCTTTTTTTAATTCCATTTTCCTTTTGGTAGTGTTAGTTTTGCCTGTATGAAAAAATATCCTACGAGTGAGTCAGTTATGCTCACAGAGCTCAAAGAAGGCTGCCTCTGCCACACTGACGAGCTCTCCAAAGCCCATCAGACATCTACAGAAATGACTTTCCACCCTTTTGCACAGCACCCGTTCTAGATGTGTCCTCAGACTGTGAGTCTATCAAAACAGTTGCGGTAGTTTCTTTATATCTTCTATTTCCTCAAAACAATGCAACTAAATGACTATTTCAGGCAATTCCTGAACAAAATCAGTAAAAAAATATTCTAAAAGTGTTGCTAATATCAACAATGGAAAACATATTACCAGTTATTTATTGGGCGGTTAGTATGCACCAGGAACTGTACACTTAATGATTTGCACGTATCATTTCATTTAATCCTCACAGCAACTTAAAGACATAGGTCCTACCTATAATGCCATTTGAAAAATTAGGAAGTGGAGGAACAAAGAGAGTAGCTGACCAACCCAAAGTTTGTCAGCTTATAAATGACAGAATTCAGAATTCTAACCCAAATATTTATGACTTCAAAACCCATGCTCTTATCCACCCTGACTGTATTGGGTGGCACAGCCTCCAAGATGTCACTGCAAAGAAGCAAGTGCGTTTGGATAGAATGTTAAATGATACCACATTCAACAAGCCATGGTTATAAGGTTTCAGCAGAAATACAAAGAACTTCAGTGTAGGAGTCTAGGGAAAAACTCATGAAGGAGAGGATATTACCATTGGGTTTTAAGAGAGAAGCAGAATTAGCCTAAAAATAAGCAAAGGCATGAAGGGAGGAAATTATTAAAGAAATAGAGTATGTTAAACCAAACTGTTGTGAAACACCAAGTGTTTTTGTTTCTTCTCCAGCTCTATAATCCATGTGGACTGTTGGATGGACAGATAGATAATAATTTATTACTAGAGAATGAAATTTTTAAAAATACAAAATACCAACCAAATATTTAGTTAGACTCAACAGACAAAATTACCAAATTGCTATCAAAATTTCTAAATGCCCTTTTGCAGTTTTTACACTTACATCATCAAGGACCAGTATAAACTGGCACAGGTCTTTGAGTCACACTTTGAGTAGCACGGCACATGACCACACAATCTTGGATAGGGAGAACGGGACAGCAGGTAGTCGGAGCAAAAGGTGAATAAGACTGTTGTGCCTATAAGGGAGAGCTAAATATTCTGATGTGCTGGCAAGTTTCACTATCGTTTTCTCATGCAGAGGTGGAAGAAAGGTACAAAGCAAGACAGCAAGGCATCCCATGAAAATGTTACAAACAAAAACTGAAGGGAACCAAGGCAGAATTTACTTGGAAACTGAAGAGGGAGGAAATGAAGATGTTCTTTCTAACCTACATCAGGAAGTTCCCTTATCCAAATACTTTTCATTTGATTCTTTTAGTTAAAGAACATAAACTTGTATATTTTTCTACCTGTTTTCTCGCACTTCTTGAAGGGCCTGAGTGTGTATAATTTTGTGGGTCAGTATCTTAAGGGTCTCACTATCTTCTTTCAAGCTATTTGTTTTCACCATTTGTTTGCACTTTTACAAAGAAAATCGCATTTTCAGAAAGAAAGTTTAAATTATACAATAAAACACGTAATGAGTGCATTTTAACAATTCACCATAGCGACTCATCCGATGCCTACACATATAGTAGGCACTTCACAAATGTTTATTCCTGAAAGAGCTCTGCTGCAAACTGCTATTCATTCCGCAGTTGGCTTTTTACAAAGCTCCTCCATAACACTGTTTGGTAGAGTCAGATAAAATAATGATGGCACAGGGAGACACGGGTCTCTTTAAAGTAGCATTCAGTGAATAGAGGGAGGACAAATGGGTTGGAAGCAGACAGTGGGACTGCCTGTGCTTGTCATTTGCTCTTGGTTGGCTTCTTTATGGGGTTCAGTTCAACGAACCATGGATCATGAACTCAGATCCCGCATATATAAGTCTACCTTAACACCCAGCATGCAATAGGCTTTCAATAAATACACAACAAGCAGATGTGGCAGAAATAACAATAGGTATTCTGTACTATAATTAGCAGTTTTCTGGAAGGTTCCTTTGAAACCCAGTTATCTCATTAGACATCTCATTTGTTTCCAGAATTTTCACGGGAAAAAAAGTCCCATTTTCAACAATTACCTTACTTCAAAGAGGCAAAATGACAGCAAGAAACAGTACCATTATCAGCTCCACCCAAGGTACAAAGAAACACAAACATGCAGACTTATTTATCAGCTAATAACTCACACTGGAAAATCCTGCATGAATTTGCCTTGACATTGATTAGTGCATGGCTGGCATGTTATCAGTGAACTGGAGCTGGGTCCCTGTAGCCTACCACAGCTGAAGGTAGCCCAGACCACAGAGAAGAGCGATGTCAGATAAATCCCAGAGTCCCCACGCTACTTGTTATGCAGACCTCGCCTCTTACCTGGGGAACTGTGCAGAGAAAAAGCAGAAGTGTTCTCACTAGGCTGCACCTGCATCACTTGGGAACTCTCACCTCAAAAAATAATAGATTTCACTGTGTTCTCTGCTGCCATGGCAACAGGGGCCTGTCAAATTAGTATGCATGCAAATGTGCCTAGCAGAGCAGTTCATGAACAATAAGAAAAGTAAAAACAGTTTGCAATATACACATCTAACAGTGGGTACAGGCTCCCTTTTGCCCCTGCCTCTGTAAATAATAGCTATGTCTCTACATCACCTATACTCTAGAATTCCACATTTTAAAATAACTATCAATGTGAACCAATTCCATGCAGAATCTCTACCTGCTTCCACATTATGAATTGTAAGTAAAGACATAATAGTATTTCTTTATGTAGAAGTAAAAATGTTTTTAATGCTTTAATATTTTTGGATGTTTCTACAGATGCAATGTTTAGAATCCACATACTGCACTTCGGACTACGAGAAGTCAGTCACTGTGCGGCACCAAGACAGAGGGACTAGGCAAGTGACAATCTATTTTTAGAGGAAGAAAATTCATGTTCTATAATTTGCACAAGTAGAGCTGCATGAAAATAGCCTGTGTCAAAGGCACACCCACCTTACTGTAAAGACTTATAGACAGCACTTAAGTTAATAAAAACAATAATGTTTACATTTTATGAAATTCTGATTTATAGAATAGACATATTAAGCAAGGGAATTTAAAACAGAAACAAAATTAATTACATAAGTAAGATTTTTAAAAAATGTTTACTGTCAATGAAATGAAACCCCATTGTTAACAATTTAACATGAATCAGGGTTGTAAATAACCTTAAAATCTGAGAGAATATTGTCATTGAAAACTTTTCCTTTTCTTGGTTTGATATGTATTAATATTTAATAATATTATAGGATTTCTTCCAATTTTATTTTCCTGTATAATGTGATATTTTATAATAATGAAACTGACAAAAATAAGTAAAGACAAACAAAACGACTATAATAAAACACAATTCTGATTTTGGCGACAGAAATTCTGTGCTTGACCAAACTTTACTCAGCCTTCTGAACCACCTATCTGCACACTTACTCATAAAATCTAGTCTTAGCAAGCACCTTGCCAAGTCACGTTAGCCAGAACCCTTCTCACTTGGTATCTGATCACTCCCAATATCTAATGCGGGTCCTGATTCTCCACCACCCCCCGGCGATGTCTGACCACACAGCCTTGTCTCTGGCAAGAATCTGGTTAGGCCAATTTACCCAGAACTCCTGTTACCCCTGATGCTTCCTCTTAATAATTTAACAAACACTGTCTGCTACCCTGCTATGTGGCTATAAATTCCCACTTGCACTTTTCTCTCATTTTAAAATCCAATTGCAGTGCCCCCTATACCTATCGTGATGGTCCCGAATAAGGTCTGCCTTACCATCTTTAACAAATCCACTGAATAGCTTTTCTCTAACAATGATTAACACAACCTAATGTAACATATCCAAAGCTATTTAAACTCATTTTTAATAGAAACTGGTTCTTTTTATAAAAAGTTAATTAATTCTGATGAACTGATTATTTTACAGTTATTTACAAATTAATACTGCTTGAGAATAGAGTGGTGGTTGCCAGGGGCTAGAGAGCACAGTAGTGGAGAGATTGGAGAGATGCTGGACAAAGGGTAGGAGCTCTCAGTTATAAGATGAGTAAATTTTGAGGATCAGACTATAGTTAATAATATTATCTTGTATAATTCAAACTTGCTAACGGAGTATATCTTAAGCATTGTCACCATACACACACACACACACACACACACACACACACACACACACACACAATGTGAGGTGACAGACATGTTAATTAGCTGGACTATGGTAAATATTTTACAGTGAATACATATATCAAATCATTGCATTGTGCACAGTAAGTCTATGCAATTGTATTTGTTAACTACTTCCATAAAGTTGAGGGGGAGAGAAAATTCTGCTTTACTAAATTAAGTTTTCAGAGACTATTGTTACATGTCTATATAGAATCTCCCATTTGAAAATGAGTTTGTTTCTATGCTCCTTGGGTTAGCAAAAAACTATAAAATAAAACCTTTCTGTAGCTTGGATACAATATCCCAGGATACCACTAAAACACTTCACATCATAAAGTTTCTAATTATCAAAATAACCCAAAAGGATATATATCATTTTTCCCCCTTATTACCAATAAATAAAAAAGCTCCAAGAGGGTAAGGAACCTGTCCAAGGAGACACACATAGTGAGTGATACAGATTTCTATTAACTCCTGCCTGACTCACCACACCGTCTCCAGAGGTAGAAAAAAACAGATTCTTGCTTTCATGGAGATTACAATCTAATGCCTCTAAGCATGACTCACAGTGTATCCTCCACGTTGCTCGACATCATATTGTGCACCGTGCACACAGACTCAATAGATGTTTGCTAAAAAAAATGAAGGAATGAATGTCAGCCCTCCTCAGCTCACCTACTGAAAGCTAGCTACAGGAGACCTCTAATTAGGCCAGACCTCCCTGTTTTTCTCTATCCATTGTCTTCTAAAACTCTCAGAATCTTAAAATTAAAATCCCAGAATCCCAGAAACACAGAGATGTAATACCTTTAAGTTACTAGGGACTAGATAAAGGGAAATGTATTTTAGGAAAATTACCCTAGAGCCATGGTTCTCAAACTTTCTTCTTCCAGAACCCTTTGACACTCTTAAAATTACCAAAGACCCCAGAAAGGATTAATTTATGTGAGTCATTTACCATACAGAAATTAAAGCTGAAAAAATTTTACATAGTTATATATTCATTCATTTTAAAATAATGCTGATATACCCATTATATGTTAACATAATATATTTTTATATTCTTTTGAAAAAATAATAAGAGTAATGGGATAGTTCTTTCAAGTTAAAATCTTATTTTATAAAAAAGCAGCTACTTCAACTCACAATTCAAGCAACTACATAAATGATTTTCCTCAAGACAACCACTGTACTGTGGGATGCACAAGAGTGCTTTATGCATTCTTCCCATGTCACACACAGAATATTAAAAAGATGTACACTTACAGGTAGAGGTTTGAGACAAAGAAAGTTTTTACTATGGCTCCATCAAGGACATTCTTAAGTAAATAATTAATTTATTCCATGTGTTTTTATTATGTGAATACAGGGGTAATGAAAAGGAAAACAATTCTTGGTAGTTTGGTGCCAGCTTTGATTCATGCTAAGGCACCAAGAGATTCACCTACTATTGCAAATATTAACATAGTGAAAAGCAAAAATTGCCTCCATATTATTATGGAAATATCCCCTGAAAGGGCTGCAGAAAAGCCATGGACCCAAAAAGTCCCACCCAATTTGACCATACAACAGCAATAATATTTGGAAATTTCATTTATCTCTTAGTTATCTAAGACCATAAATAACAACTTGGTTGGGAAGAACATGGAACTACTAGAATCCTCATGAACCAGCACGCTCAACCCTCTCTGAGGCTACTTCATTGGGCAAAATGAACCATAAATCTTTTAAAACTAAGTATATATAAAAATATATATATTGAGCCAGATGAATATCTCCTGCCATCTCAGGTATGCATGTGGATATACTGTTTTGTTAACTTTTCCATGATTTTCTTACTTCTTGCCAGACTTACCCAGAGATCCAGTGATTGAACTTCCTGTTTTCCTGGAACACAGCAGTTAAGGCTGGCTTCAAACTCTATGGTTCAATGGCATAAGATTATGGGGAAGCCAATACCAAAAGCTAGCTCAAACAGTGCACTAAATAATCTTTGAATATCAGAAGGTTATTCATGGAATCACCAAGACTTCCTCAAATCTCTGATTCCCTCCAGCCCAGCTATGTATACAAGACTTAGGATTGAAACGTACTATTTATGCACTGATCCATTTCAGCATAGTCTAAAAATACCATGGCAAAGGTTTAAATAAGGAAAAATAACATATAATTAAATAACATATTCCATTTCTTATTAATAATTAGAATTGACCCAGAAATGCTCAGTTGGTTATCACTTAGCAATATGAGGTTTATGAATATAATTTATTTGATAAGACATTTTCCCCTTTGATTGAGACACAAGAGCAAAGACCTATGTCAACCAATTTCCTAGTCCACATTTTATGCAAATGATCCTTTAGCATAATCAATACCAAAAATTGCTGAGAATAAATGCTAAACAGGAGGTGGGAAAGAAAATAAAACTTTAAAGGCTCTTAATTTGGAAACAGACATCTGAGGAATCTGAATGCCCCTTAATAGGAAGGATATGCTTTGAGACACAGAGAACTCTTCACAGGAAGTGAACCAAGATTCAGAGAAATGAGTTCTTGTTGTAGAAGCCAGGTGGCTAATAAGTTATGCCTCTGTGATTAACCACGGTTAGTGTGGCTAGAGAACTCTTTCTATTCAAAAGTGCCTCCATGAAAAATAAAACAAATAGCTTAAATTCTGTGAAGTGAGAAATTTGTTCTCTAAAAGTCAGGTCTCCATTACAGTGATGATGTCAAAGCCCAAAAGACAGACGCATAGGTCAGTCAGTGCCTTCCATATACCTTCTTCATCCTGTCATATTCTTGCGGAGAAGTTTTAGCAACAGGAAAACATTCCATTGAAGGGCCATGAAGGGTGAGACTGCTTGCCTTTCAAAGTGTAGGCCAGTATCATCTATTGTTGGTTTCTTCATCTCCCCAAGGTTCTGAGAAGGCCTCACTTCCAAGGGGCAGGGACAATCTAGCAGGCGACTTGATGCAAGGGGAGATTTTACAGACTTCCTAGATCAGACTCTTTGAAAACAGGATTCTTCAGGAACCAGCATGTGTAAATGGGATGTATTCCATGAACAGTCAGAGGGGAATTGGTTAAGTGGATCAACCAAGAGGACATTTGGAAAGGAATCGTCATGAGAAACAAAAGGACAGTAGTTCCCAGGCATGGAAATGATATTGTGTCAGGTTCAAGAGCCAAATCACAAAATCTCAAATGATGACTGAAGTCCACATACTTACTGGGAATCGTCTAGACAGAACATAGAAATCCCTCAATTCAAGTTTGTTGAATTTAATCCAATCCTGTAAGTGGTATCCTGTATGCTTATAATTCCTGGGGTTTTTTATAAAGTAAAATAAAAAGTCCCAAGCTCCCAAGCTATGCTAACAAGAAAAAGAGAACAAATAGTTATAAAGCAAGCTATTTAAATAAAACACCTATGAAGCCAAGCAAAGCCTTTCATAGGATGTTAAAGTGGCCAAAAGCAATAAATATAACTTCTGTGGTATTTGTCACATAATGATTCTGGTTCTAATCTAGAGAAAATTTCTTGGCTGCTCCTTGTATGTTCTTAGGAATAGACACCCCCTAACACCCATCTCTACTACACCCTGATTTCTGACATGATAAAACCACAAACCCAGCCCCTCACTAATTGTTCAAAGTACAGGAATAGCAAGTTGTAGAAAAATGCATGGGATCAACTGCTATAGTTTGTAAGTTTAAAACACATACATACACACACACAAACACACACACAGATATCCACTTATTAAGCATGTAAAATGATTTTTAAATTGGCTGGGAAGATGCATACTAATCTCAAAAGAGTGATCACCGCTGGTTAGTAAGTGCAGGCAGGGGACATGAGAAGATGGTTAAAGGGGACTTGAACTTCTTTTTAATGTATAAATATCTCTTAAGTAAGTTCTGAAAGCAAATATGCAAAAAAAAATTTGAGGAGATAATTCTAGAAGGTGAAAACATGATATATATTATGTCAGTCTTTGTTCTTTGGGATTTTTTTTTTTTTTTGTCTCAGTAAAGGGAATGCAGACCTTGAGGACCAGAGTCTGAGAATAAACTAGAATTAGCTACCCAAATTCTGTAGGCTGAGAACCCTGGAGTTAACAAATACATAAGGAGGTGTTCTCTGCAGTTCCTCTCAACTACATAACATTGACAGCCTCTTACCATATCTTGACCTGAATGATAGGTCCATGGAAACTGCCTTACATGATCTCATAGTTTCCTACTGCATCAAATGCTACAACGAGAAACTCTACACTGCAGAAAACTAGAAGGAATATGGACATGATCCTGACCACTAAATGTTTTCAGTATTTGGAGATTCACAAAATCATAGCTACATATACATATAAACACTTAAATACATTCAAATCCTTATAAATGGCATGCTTCCAAGGTGATAACTATGCTAATCTATTAGTTCTTGTATCTGCCAGTGTCTTAGTCCTTTTGGGTTGTTATGATAAAACACCACCGACTGGATGGATTATAAGCAACAAACATTTATTCCTCACAGTTCTGGAGGTTAGAGGTCTGAGATCAATGTGCCAGCATAGCTGTTTTCTGGCGAAGGCCCCCTTCCTGGTTGCAGACCAGCTTCTAGCTCTGTTCTCGCCTGGGAGAAGGGACCAGCTAGCTCTGGTGGAACTCATGTACAAGGGCACTGATCCCAGCCCTTAGTACCCACAAGAGAATCATGGCAGATGGGAAAGGACAGGAAGGTCAGGTCATGGTGTTTAAACGCAATGCTAATTTTTTCCTACATAAACTCTACCACTGGATAACTAGATAAGAAATGAAGGGAAATTACTCTTTAAAGACGTATGCCAACTAATAAATGAAGAAGTAAGGATAGAATTTGAGAATCACCATTTTCAATGCCCAGTGAACTGATAGATCAACACTCAGCATCAGTAAGTCCTATCATAAAAAGAAGGACTAATTAGATATTACGTGTCTCCCAGCAGAAGAAAACACGCCTATCTATAAAGAAGTCTTGACAAAATAAATTAAATCTAAATCTGATAAAGTCTCTGGAATAGACAAGACAGGAGGACAAATAAAGTCACAATAGAAGTGCAAACAGCAAACTCCAGAATCTAGAGCTCTGCAAAACCAGTGGTCAGGCTTCTTCCATAAGTAAATTGATAGGAAAAAAAGAAGAGATAGAGGTAGAGTCTATAGATTAAAAAAGACATACCAATCAATCACAAAGTCGAGGCTCTATATGAATCCTGATTCAAATAAACAAACTGTGAAGTAATAAATAAACAAATAAAACACAACGAAAAATTTGACCACAAATCTGACTGAAACTACTGCTAAATTTTCCTTTGGGTGTGATACTGGTTATATGTTTGTGTATACTCTTCTAGTGGCACATACTGAAATATTCGCAGATGAAAGAATACGATATGTGGGATTTGTTGCAAATTAGTGTGGTCATGGCAACTAGAGAAGGATAGATGCAACAAGACTGGTCATGAGTTGATTAATAGTTGCATTTTGATTATAGATGCACGAGGGTTCATTATAATATTCTATTTACTTTTTTAAATGTTTAATTTTTTACATAATAAAAACTTTAGTACATTAAGTCACTTAAAATTTATTTTTCCATTATGGAAGTCTTCACAGATTTTTTTGTGTTTTGCAAGAAGCAATGTGAGTAGTAGAGAAATAGGAGAGACAAATTCAGCAATGATGTGCACACCAAATTGCGGTTGGGGAAGACTAGACACAAGATCAGTTATGGTTCTCTTACAACATCTTGACCTATATTCATGAGTCTGATTACGATATTGATAATAGGACTGAAAAAGAAAATATAATTGGAGTGATTTTAAGGAACTGTCAATGTTTAGTGCGACGCAAATATGAGGCACTAAGCAAAGGAGGATCAAAAACAACTCGAAAATTTCAAACCCGGCTGATTTGAAAAACAGTAATATCATGAATAGAAATGGGTTAAGTCAAGAGGGCAAACTTCTAGGGGATGAAGTAACAAATTTGCTTCTTGATACCAAGTTCGAGAGGCTGAAATGACAACTTGCTGTTAGTAAATTATTGTTTAAGCTACATATGCATAAAAATGATGTCCTCTGTGCTCTTTCCCCAGCTGTGATGACTTATTTAAAAACAGTTATGTTAAAGTTGTAAAATAAAATAATTAAATAAAAATTGTAAGTCAAATGTCTTTGAACTATTAAGATAGCCAAAATCCTTACTTTCTTGGCACAGTTTAGCCATTTCATTTACACCTTTTTCTCTGCAAAACTCTCTATGTTCTTTGATATCAGAAACAAATCTGTGACAAAGTGTGAAGGTGTGTATAGCAGAAACAATGTCAAAGTTGAACTGAATTTCATTTATATAACAAAGGGCCAGCTTACTTTTATGCAATTAAAATTCTGTAGTAACCACAGACATTTCAATGCTAGGCATGTCCTTACGTGCAAAGTTTGGAGTTTGTTATTTGTAACGCCTAGAATGACACTCCCCATGGTCTTTACCTTAGTAAGTGACACTGTAATCAAGTGAACCACTGTGATTCTCATCATAAAAAGCGTATTGTGAAGATTTTTCGATAAACAACAAAATGCAGGACTATACTGTTCTCTAAACCTTCTGATCCTTGGCAATCTTTGCCCCTAGGTCCCAGCCAATTCAGCATGCCAACCAATATTGCCAGAGCTAATCCCAGGCTTTCTTTGCTACTTGAAGCCAAGACAGTATCTGACTACATCATCCCTCATTGTTTGCTAGCAAGTGAACAAAAAGCTATACCATCTGCTCTCTTGGAATTACCAATAAATACATGGCTAGAGGCTATTTAGAATGCTAGTTGCTAATTCTCCAAAATAAGAAAATTTGACTCGAACTCTTTGAAACCCCAGTGTCCAGCACCCTGGATCACTAAGCTTCCTGATGTTAAGGCACCTGCCAGTGAGTGTTTTTCCATACTGACCTCTGAAATTTGGAGGTGAGACCCTTGATCACTAAATAGTAGGGAAAGAAGGTGAGGAAGACCCTCTTGTTTTATCACGGAGGCCAGAGTGAGAACCTTTCTTTGCCTAGCATACGGGATATTCCTGCAGAAACAAATTTTCTTGTAGTGAAAAGTAGCATTTCCTCTTATTTAGATGACAGTTGGTTGGAGTTTTTACTCTCACCATCATCACACCATTAAGTGGAAAAAAATGCTGCACAGAGTATAAAGGAGACAATAGGTCAGAGAGTAACACCTATTAATCTAATTCACCATGTTCAGGAACTAAATCATTAAAAGCCAGGTAAGAGTTTCAGTAGAGTTAACTGAGGAGAGACAGCCCTGCTGGGCCAGGCATACCAATTCATATCGCTGTTGCTTGTTGATCCTAGGAACTTGTTTATTGCTTACAGCCACCTGAGAGAAAACTCCCTTAAATGGCACAAAAGTTTCCGTAAGCATCATTTTCCCCACTCGGAACATATTCACATTTTCGGCCCTTGTTAGAATCCTTCTCTCTGAAACGCTCTTCTTGTCTCTTACACTCACCTGATTTCTCCAAGTTCTTCAGCTCCTAAATTAAATCTGCACCTCATCTGTACTCTCTCACCTCCAAATCCAGGAGAATTAATAGCATCTAATAATTTTCCATAGAATTGTTAAGCTGAACTCAATTATGATACCTGATTATTTTCTGCTATAATTATTCATCTCTTCTATTAGATTGCACAACCCTTGAGGGCATCGAGAAGAGCTCATCCACCTTTGCATCACCAGCACTAAAACTGCTAGTATCTGCAACAGAGAACAGCTCAGAAAACATCTGTCAAATTCAAGTAGAAAAAATATGTGTAATTTATTTTGCCACTGGTGGAACCAAGCATGTCCCAAGACACATCTCTGTTGGTCCCCCTCAGTGTAAACACCCCTTAATGTCTCATCAGATAAAGTTATTCTTAAAAAATATAATTACAAGAAGAACTCCATTAAATAATAAAAATATTAAATATTTTTTATTAATTTGATTTTCCATTTCATTTTTTGAGGTCCTAATTCTCTTTCTTTAATAAAATTTTATTCCTTTATTGCAAGTAGATCTTTCTTTCTTTCACTGTTAACATTTTTAATTTGAAACTTCTGATTTAATATTTTGATATAACTAGGTAATTTTCTTTGATCAAAAAAATAATGCCCTGAGTAACTATGACATTTTCAGATACTTTGCTGTTGATTGAAAGGGTACAAAATTGAATAGGACAGGGACTTGCCCTTGAGAAATTCACAGCTATTAAAGAAGACAGATTAGTCAAAAATAATTAAACTTAATAGGCTAAGATCTATAATACAGGTATGAAAATATGTGAGAATAGGAAAAAAATCAAATGATTCGGGAATGACTTACACTTTAATGAATAATAAAATAGTTTAATTCTTATATGGATATTTACTTCTACTATTATTTCTGGATGATCAATTTTTTAATTAATATATAATATTCACTGGGTACCAGCATTATTCTAAATCCTTTATTATATAAAAGAATTCTTTCAACAGCCCTCTGCATAAACAATATTATTATTCCTATTATAAAGATGAGGAAACTGAGGCAGAGAGAGAGGTTAAGCAACTTCTAAATGTTAAAAAAATCAGTACAGTCAATTGGGATTCAAATTTATCAGACTGGTTCCAGAATCTCAATTCATAACCATTCTACAGACAAGCTCTGAGGTCAAAAGCAAGTTTTCTACATCCTAAATCTTCCGTTATTTTATGTAATCTTTTGAAAGAAATTTGAGCAAATCTCAGAAACTCAAATGCTCTCTAGAATACTAATCTTTGTCATCCTGATGGAGGTGGATTTTTGTCTGCACAGTTCATATCCCCACGCTTTAAGAATAAAAGGTTACTTGTACTTTGATCACATTTTACAGGCCCAGTAAAATGGCATAGCCTTTATGAATGTAGATTTGTTAATTGGACCAAACAAAAAGATTGTTGTGTATAGAAAATTAACAACTGGGTTCTGTATTCTTTTGGCCTTGCTGTAGCACCACAGAGCAAGTGCTTCTTATTTGCTTCAGGCATAATTTTCTAAGATTCTTAACAAAATCCATTCAATTCACTGCAACATTTAAATAGGTATATATTTGACTTTAAAATAAATATATCAGTGTAATTGATGAGAAGGATTATTGTATGAAAGATAACTGCTATGGTACTCCTGAAAAATGGGCTAAGTTTGTTCATCTACTCATTTATTTGTTCAGTAAACATTTTCAATAAACATCTCTCTATAAACTGAATTGCATGAAACTAAATATAGAAAAGAAAGATCAATTAAGATATAATCTTATTCAAAAATGTTTAATTTCTCTGGTATAAAATCTACTATGATCAAAGTCAAAACAAAAACAACAAAGTGAGAAAAACTGAGACATACAGGATTGATAAAGTCTAATTTTCATAATATGCAAAATGTCTTTATAGATCAATAATAAAAAGTTGAAAAATGCAATAAAAAGGGCAATGATTTGAATAGGCAAGTCATTGAAAACAAAATATAAATAACCAATATTTGAAAATATGATATCCTCAATCTCACTCATAATGAAAAACTGGAAATATAAACAAGATGCCATTATCCTCTATAAAACCAGCAAAATATTAGTTAGTTTTCTACTTCATAAAGTTGGCAAGAGAAAGGGAAACGGGTACCCTCATACCTTAACTGGTGAAATTGTAAAATGTTGCATCATCTAGAAGAAATCAGCGTCTATTGTACTGAGGACATTAAACAAATGTTGGGTGAATGAAAAAAATGTCCATTCTCACAGATGTCATCCTCATATAAATAATTTTATATACTTTTATAAATATCTACCAAAATAACTCTTAGCACTTGGATTCTAACTTTTAGAATCACTTTGTTAGCCAGAGCCAAAATTAGAAACTGCAATCTTGGTGTCATAACTTGGACGAATTCCAGTAAAGTCTTGCAGAGACCTCATTGGCATGGATTGTTAAGAACAGGAAAAACCCTCCTACCCTCCTACAGGCAGAAATGACTTACCAACAGAATCAGTTCCTGCAAAGGTAACAACAGCTTGATGCCCATTACCTCAAGCCAAAGGTGATCTTGGCTAATACAGTTTGAGTGGATTGGAGGGAGTCAGTCATCCAGGTAATAAGTGACAATGGCTAAACTGAGATAGGAGCCCAAGCCAATCTAAAAGATGGATTTGAGAGATATCAAGGATTTGGTCACTGCATGGAGGGTGAGCATCACAAAGCACCTAGATGACTCCCAGTTTTATGACTTGGAAAACTGGATGATGATGGTCCCATTCCTCCATAAAATGGATAGGAGAAAGCAGTGTTGGCTTGCACCTCCTCCGTTTGACTTCAGGTTCTATTGCATACCAGATACGTAACTCTGGCCAAGTTACTTAGTTTCTCTGTCTTGATTTCTTTAAATACAAATAATAATAATAATATTGACTTCATAAGGTTGATATGAAGAGTAGATAAATTAACCTCTTAGGGTTTAGTAGCAAGTGCTTAGAACAGAGCTAGGTGCATACTGAGTATTACATGATTGTTAGACTATTAATACTATTAGTTTAAGGATATGAAACATTTATCTTTGTTGAAAATTTGTAATAGTGATTTAATGTGCAACAGATCTGATGATGATAAAAACTACTGACGCTGTCTCTAGTGACATTTAATTCTGTAATCTTCAACTAAATCTCAACCTACCCTCTGTTTTGATCATTCCTCTTTCTATTGAGGGATTCTACAACTATTATTAAATGAATGAAAGTATATTTATTCAACCTCTATGGTGCATGATACTGTAAACAACCACAGGGGTAGCAAAGCAGGAGGTTGGCTCAGATGGAATGTGTTCGTGCTCAGTCAGAGTAATGAACAGAGAGCTACAAAGTGAACACGCATCTTGTGACAACAGCTCTCTTCCTCCATATTCTACCATATCTCTTCTGGGCAGGGAGTATCACTACTTCCCTGAATAACTCTGCTTCAGACATACGGTGTCTTTAGGAAGACCTGAATGGGATATGAATGCTACCAACCCCCTCTCCTTCATCCATTACTATCTATTTTATGGCAAAGTGCTCTTCCTCTTTTGACCCCAGAACAATAAGAACTTCTTTCGGATAGCCATTCCTACATGGATCTGTTTCATACACTGTATTTTCCTAATTAAATAATTAAAACAAAAAACAAAAAACTTTGGGTGGGATAGTGGGGATAACCATCTTTTAGTACTTTGCTACCCCTGTGGTTGTTTACAGTATAACGCACCATAGAGGTTGAATAAATACACTTTCATTCATTTAATAATAGTTGTAGAACCCCTCAATAGAAAGAGGAATGATCAAAACAGAGGGTAGGTTGAGATTTAGTTGAAGATTACAGAATTAAATGTCACTAGAGACAACATCTAAAAGGGTTTGCCTTCTATTAATTATAGGTTAGCTCTTTTGTTTGTCAGTTACAAATCTCAAGGTCATTCCTTTCTCATAGTCCTCACTCCTAAACTCATGGATTCCTCTCTATCTACCCCTAGTCATCATCATAAGGAACTTCAACATCTATGCTGACCACCCCACAAACACCTGGCCTTATGGTGAGTACCTTTACCTACTTTTCCCTAGAAATCTGCATTCGTTTTCCTCTTTATTGTTAATACAATGTATCATACCAACTTCTTTCAATAACCTAAGGATAATGTGGTAGTTCTTACACAATAATGCTTAAAAATATGGAATCTAGAGTTAGCCATACTTGCTGAAATCTCTATTTGAGAACTTACTAGCTATGTAACACCAAGCAAGTTAAGTAAATGTTGAGAGACAGTTATACATGGCATTTCTGAAGATCCTATGTAAGGTTTTGTTCTGCACAATCCCTTCAAGGATATTAGTATAGCAAATAGCCTTGGAAGATACAAAGAGTATCTCTTTCTGGGGTGGAAGGTAGATTTGTTTCCTGACCAAGATAATAAATATGTCTCCTTCTAGGGCAAATGTTGGGCAGGTTCGCCAGCAGCCTCTCATAAGACTGGGGGTTTGCTAAACTTAGAGTTCCCCAACAATGACACAAACCCACTCTATGCAGCACTCACAGGGGCCACTCTGTATCATCCAAATAGGACGTGAGGGGCAGCGAAATATGAAGCTCAAGTCACCCGCTGTACCATGAGTAATGAAGTCATTTGTCTCTGATCCCAGCATCTTTTGTCTTCTACGTATCTATGAACATGTAGCTGGGTAACTTGTTAGCTTACAAGAAGGGTAAGGTCTCAAACTTTTCACACTTCTTATTAATAACCCCTTTATGCTTCAGTTTCCCTACATGTAAAATGGAGAGAGGGTGCCTACCTCACAGAGTTACTATGTTAATTAGTGGAATGAGATAATACATACACATTTAAAACTAGCCTAAGCCTCATAGATGGATTCTTCAACAGTATTTGGGGACTCTTGATGGTCCCTTCACCAAACCAAATAGTCTGCTGTCCGGTTCAGTTCTTACCAGTGGCTCTGTGGCATTGACCCCATAGATAATTCTCTCCTTTGACAGTTCCTAATCCCTTGAATGTGACACTGCATTAAACTGGTTTTCTTCCTACATTTTTCTAGTTCCTTCCTAAAATTCACACATACACAAAAGGAATTAACAGAAGAACATTTTGCAAATGTCCTAACACAGTCCTAAATTTCCACAAAATACTAATTAATTATATAACAATGGAAAAACAGTTTTTCTAAAATGGAGGAAGGGAAAGGCAGTCATCAAAATGAGATGGTAGAGAGAATCATGAGATCTTTATCAAGAGAAGATAAGAATTATAAGAAACCTATAAAGTATCAAGTCACTCAGTTATATAGATAATATTTGTTTTTCTCCAATGTCTAATCTTAATGAGACATTTACAAAAAATTTTGGAAAGAAAACAAGAGAAATTGTGGCTATACACTTTGAGGTCAAGTGACTACTGAAACTCAGTGTAGAATGATGGAAAAAGACAAATTATTACCATCAAAAAATCCCAAGGAATCACAACTCCGGCTTTTAGTAGTTGTAAGAACTTCAGTGAGTTCCTTCACCTCAGCAAACTTCAGTTTACTCACCTCCCAAATGCAATAAGACTATGTTGAAGAGTTATTGATGTTGAGTTGTTGATAAATTTAATAATTTATCTCATTAAACTGTAACCGTGATGAGTATGACTATTGCATGACTAAAGTAACAAAGAATTACTTCTTCAGAAATTAATTAAAGGACTGAGGGAAATTTCTGAATATTTCCCAAAAGGATATAAAATTTTGTAATGTGGTACTACACTTGCCAAATAGAACATTATAAAACTTAAACTCTGGTTTCATAAAAACTCAAAGAGTGAAACACTCCTTAGTGTCAGATTTAATGTAATTGAGTGCCAGTCTGAGATAACCACTTACTTGACTTGATAAACTTACCTGCAGCAAAAAGTCAAAGAGTGCCATCTTGGGCCACTCATGGTGATGTATTTCAGTGCAACCCCACTCGGGTTTGGGTACTCGGCCGTTCTGCCAGCACTTCTGTTTCAATAACTGCTGGTAAGTTCCCCAGGTGAGCTTAACAGAAGAATGGGTCTCATTACTTGTTGGAGATAAAGATGAGTCCCAGAGAATGAAAGGACATGGGCGGCCATCTACAGAATCCAAAAAAACAAACAAATAAAACACAAACAAACATGCTTTTAGCATGCTATGAACTTAGTGTGTGCCCTGGGGTGTTCCTCTCCAACCTGTTACATTCCAGAGTTTGATTAGATGATATTATACAGTCCCTTTGTCTTCTGAAGTTTTAAATAGTCTTCTACCTCAATGATGCTTCCTGATAGAAGTCGTTCATAAAAAAGAAATTTGTTGTTAAGACAATGAAAGAAAAAATTTTTCAACGAGGTATTTCACAGATGTAGTAGGAATGGGTCCCTAATCACCAATAACAATGACCTCTGGTGAATGTGCTTTTCTTCCACATCTAAAAGCAGCCACCATGAAAAAGAAAATAATCCAGGCATTTATAATTGTCTGTCTATTCAGTGTCTGAGTGGGGCAGCTTTTTATTTGCAATAACAACTGTCTGATTTTTCTGAGGCCACATCATGATGTCAAGAAGAAAAAGAAATTTTAGAAGTCACAAATTTAAAAGTGAATTGTATGGTTCACAGCAGTCACTATAATCTGCAAAGAAAGAAAAAAGCAGCAAAGGTTTTTTTCTTTTTTGAGGGAAACAGCAACGCTCTCAGTAATGGATCACTTACCCACACAAAGCCTCACAAAGCGTATGTAAGTAAATGTCATTTCTTCAATTGAAGGTGCATAGATGATTATTTTCAAGCAATCTGTCACTCTTCAAGAAATCTGTCACTCAGATTGTTTTGTGTCACTCACATGGTTCAGAAATTTCATTGCTAACCTGTCTAAAGAATGATGAGGCTGGGTGAGGTCATCATAAACAGGGAAGACCATGAGGAGTACATTAAATGACACTTCACACTTAAAACCGATAATAGCACTTTCAAGCCCCCATTCCTACCAAATAAAGTTACTGACAGATGATGTTAAACAGCTTTGCTTATAACTTAAAAATCAGAACGATGCTCATGGGGAAAAAAACGACAACAACTAAGTCACAAAGATCTGAAAAAGCCCACTTAACTCATTCTAACAGACCTGGACAACAGAAGCCTCTGAAATGGTGACTGGAATGCCTGAACACATTACAGGAATTTTTTAAGAGCCCTTTTAAATAACCTGAGAGGTTCTTAATCTAAAACTGTATTTCTTTTTGCTTAAGACTTTTACTTTATCACCTTGCCCGTCTGCCTTCTTGTAGAGTTCTATCTCTGATCTTTAATACAGGAAACAGCTTCTCTAAACAGTCTTGCATTTGGTGTTACAGTGACCTCACTAATGTTAACAGCATTCAGTTAATCATTTCTAATCACCTGCATTTCAGTTTTGTTCAAAAAAAAAGAAAATCTTTCTCCTCTAGCCTTGCAATTTAGACCAGGGCATGTGGAAAATTCTTTAGATTGTGGAAAATATGCCAGTAATTGACATACAAGAGAAAAATAGAGAATGTAGCACGGGCTGTAACTAAAGAACTTTCTTTCCTTTTAACATTCTCCTTTCTATTTATTCCATTTTGCTGAATGATTTGGGGCTGCTGGGACCTAATTATCCTCTTAAATATAAGATAAATACAATTTTAAATGTGTGTACTCCAAAAACTATGGCAATTTAAATAATAATAGTAAATTCCAGGTAAAAGCAGTCTATCATGGGGTGGGACACACATGCAGACCAGTGTAAACAAATACACGTAGAAGAAACAACACAGCTTTCAAAGATATGTACTTCAGCCTTCTGAAGATAAACACCGAGAAGCCCTAGCCCTCAGTGTCTCTCACCACAGCGACACAGGATAGCACTTTGCATTCTAAGGGCTAGGAAGTGTTCGGAGGGAGTTGAAACCTAATACTGAACTTCAACATCAATCAATACCAAGACAGACAGGCCAGCAGTTTGCTAGTGATTCACGCAGGGCCCTCAGAGAAACAAGGAAATGATCTAGGTAAACAATTGAAACAGTTAACAACCTTCTGAGCTGTTTTTCCTTTCCTTTAGAAACAATTTGTTTCTTATTTTAAAAGTAAGAAAGCAGCGCTTCTCAGGCTGGACGTGGGTGGCTGTGGATCCTGAACATGCAGGTCTGCTGGCTGCGTATCAGCACACACAGCCCTCGAGATAATAGTAGTCAGTGTGGCTCCAGATTGCAGAGCTGAGTCCTACTGTGAGGAGAATTCCACTTTTTATAAAATATGGCGGTTAAAAAAAATTAAACGAACATTGATAGATCTGAAGGGATGACAGAAAAATAGCCCCTGAAAACAGGAAACTGGTCAAAGCAACTTACCCTGAAGTGTTTCAGAGATGAGGAGCATTCATCTCTTCGCATTCAGGTTTGTCAAAATGATGCAGTACTGTGCTCCCTGGAGAAATCTTAACAGTGAAGAGATAAAATTCTAACTGTCAGAGTGGTGAGGAAGCAGATTTTAAAAGATATGTGGGTGTTCATGTGAATTAAAGGTTATACAGCTGTCTCAAAAAATAAGACTGGCCAGTAAAACTTATTTTTTCCAATATCTGGATATTTTCCTTGAATTTCGATGTTCTCCCACATCGTTCTTCATTCAAAAGTACAAAGACATTCTTTTGAGAAGATGAACATGAAATTTCACTGAGAATGAATATACACAATCTCCTTTGCCCTTCACTTTGAACACTGGCTGCCTGGTTCTGCTGAGCTGTAGGTGAATGCTGAGTATGTGAGGCGGAGCTGTGAGGGTCTGGCTGCACTTGTCACTGCACAAAAATAAGGAAAAATGTCCTGAATTCTGAAATCTAAAGTCCTTTCTATCTCCTGTTGCTCGTAAGCAAGACAAAAATGGAAGGTGACTTTTCAATTCAGAGCCCTTCATTAAATACAATTCTGCAAAACCTAGGAAAGCAAACAAAGGCCACTTCAGAACCTGAGGCTCATCTTTATTAGAGGAAAAAAGTCTGTCAGGTTCCATCACAACTGCTGAGGTCACACTGAAGGGAAACATTAATTCTGAAGACTTCTAAACACTGAAGGCAGTTGTTGGTGTTGGGGCAACTCCCGTGAGGGTGTATAGCAGGTGTCTAGTTGATAGTGATCCCGTAAGTACTATCTGCTCTGTTTTCTACACTGCCTAACCCAGTAGTGTTTTGGCAATTAAAAGTATTAGACTGAGGTGGCAAAGTAGGTAAGATCTCTTGGTTGATAGTTGGTGAAGGTTAACAAATTGGTAAGTGTGAGGGAAGGAAAGTAAGAATACAAGATGCTGGGACAGCCTTGAGGGAGGAGGAAATTTGAAGGATTAGATGAAATTTGGCTTCTGCTCAAGGGTTTAAATATTGTTAGTTTTCTTACTCAAAAAGCAAGTATTTAGAATCATCCTTCAGGTGTCTTCCAAAGGATCTCTTGTTTCCCGTGTTTCACATAGAAGGAACAGAGTGAGACATAATGAAAATGGAGACCTTACAGGATCCCAGTCCCAGGGAAGGCCCCAGCCTTAGACAGCCTGGAGTTCAGTAGAAACAGACAAGGGTGCTCACATAATGATAACCAAATAAAACAGATAAAGGACTAAAATAAAGACTGAGCTCTCAACGTAAAGCCAAGAAATGAAGCCCCAGAATAGCTATGTAATAAAATGCTGTGGTTAATAAGAACCTTCACTGAAAAGAAGATGATAATATTGGGGGGGGGGTAGAAAAAGAAGCCATAAATTTTGATTCTGTGCTTGATTCCATCACTGGTCTCCACAGGACTTGAGTCAGTCCTTCGGCTACCTTGACTGAAGTACAGAGTTTCTCACAGTGTAAGAAGTTTGCCTTCCACATCTATCTGGAAGGTTTGTGTGAGAATCCAGTGAACTACTGAAACTATAGCACTGTCAAATATTAAAAAGAACCAAACCTATGTTAGAATTTTGTGGTTTAAAAAAACAACAGGTGGCAGAGAGGCAGAATTCTATAATTCGTAAGTATAGATTCTACACAGTTGACCAAGTGCTGGATCTAAGGTCTTGTCTTAGAAATAGATTTCTGGGTAATTTAGAATACATTTCTTCAAAAAAAAAAGTATTCATTTACTTAAATAACTGTTTTTCATTTCATAACTTGTTTTCTCTGGGTTGGGCTGAGTTAAAAAACTCTCCATATTTCCTCAAGAGTTAGCTAAGTATGAAGCTGAGGAAGCAGGGAAGGAGAATGTCTTGTGACTTCCCCCATCACAAACTACTGCAACAATCCACCATGCATTCTACTTGAAAAACTGTCTTTGTTCTGGACCTTTGACTAATTGTCTGTCTTTGTTCTGAGCCTTTGACTAATGAACAGGAACTTCTGCTTTCTAGGTCTGCCTCAGACTTCCACTATATAAATGGAAACCCCCAGACAATTCCTGCCTCAATATTCCATTAAAAAAAAACCAGGAATCAAACCTTACTGCAGAGTGGCAGTGATGTGGCCACTGTGTCAGGCTCCACAAACAATCGCATCTTACAAAGTCTTAGTCACACCAGGATGACCCAGTCCCGGGCAACTGAGCGCTCACGACTGTCGATAAAGGAGTCGTGAATTCCTGAGCAGTGACCTTCCCATAATACAGAGCTCAGCTCTCCCTCCCCTTCTTCACACCCTCCAATGATTCCCCACTATCTGCAAGATAAAGTCCCTGTCCTTCCATGGCATGAACCCAAGTACCACTTACCACAGCTTCATCTCACTTCACCCCACCCCACAACTACCCCCAAACCCTAATCTCCCTTTGTAAGACTATCTGCAGTCCCCAAAGCACGGCTGCCTTCACAAGCTTTTCACACACCTATTCTCTCTCCCCCTCTACACCCACCATCTCTCACTCCACCCACAGTGACTTTTAAGAACAAGTTCTGACACTTCCTCTTCTAAAAGCTTTTACAATCCCCCTGGCCTCCCCCCTACACCCACATTCTGTGCTAAATTCTCCCTCTCTGGGCTTGCAGGGCCTTCTAAAAATATCTTCATTGAAGTCTTTAATATATCTTTTGTATGATGGGTTTACTTAGCTGTCTCCTACTCTCCAAACTGAGAGCTCTGCGAGAACAGACACTATTTCTTAATCACCTTTGAATCTCCAACTCCTGACATAATGTCTGGGCCAAAGCAAGCATTCAAAAACGTTGATGAATGGATTAACTAATTTTTCAAAATTCCCCAGTTTTTATCCATATTTCCTTAGATTCTAAGGAATAGTCGGTGTGCCCAAGATAAAAGTTTGGTTGGTATGATATCCTTGTAATAAGCTGTGATTTCATTGTTCTCACTCTAAATGAGTTGAGAAAGATTAGAGAGAAACTTGAGAAATAGAGGTAGGCATGTGGAGAGGTTCCATAGCCTGTTTCTATCCAGCTTGTACTCAAGAATCCACTCCCATGTCTCCATAATTCTATGAGACACTGGAATGATGAAAACAGGAGTGTTAGCAACAGCACAGCCTCTCTCCTCCTGACCCCAAATCACTGTCATGAGAAGGGGAACCATTAAGGAAAGCATCACGGCAGCATTCAGGATCACAGCACGAGGCAGCGGGAAAGGCAGCTTACAATCTGGATGTAGGATCAACTGGAAGAGCCCCAGGACACGCGGTGGCTCACACTCCACGTGGAGGGATAATGGGAAGCAGTCGGCACGGAGAATGAAGCCCAAGGCTTGGAGCTCTGCCAGCCCGTGTCTACATCCCAGCCCCGCTTCACGGGACCCGTGGGCCTTTGGAGGACATGTGTTATTCCTTGAGCCTCATTTTCCCCGTGAAAATCCATCCAAGAATATCTGGTGGATGGGGCTGCTGTGAAATTTTGTGAGATAAGGAATGTACAGCGCTTAGCTCTCCACAAATGAGAGATGCCGCTATCAACTCCAAGCACTTTCTTTAAATGACTACTTCAGGTGCCTGCTTACTTAGTTCAAATAAACATCAGTCTAGATAAACATACAAAGAGTACCTAAGGAAACACAACACAAAGAGCTAAATCACCTTAGACACTGGATAGGAACAAAGGGTAACATTTACTGCGTGCTGGAATGTGTCACAGGATGTTAGGGCTGCTACAGACGCTCGATGCGCATCAATTCAATTGTCCCAACAAGTCTATGGGGTAAGTACTGTCATCATCATCTCTAGTCTCCTAATGAAGAAGTAAATTACAAAGAGATAAAGTTCATTTATCCATGATCACAGAGCTAGCAAGTGGGAGACTCAAGATTCAAACTCAGGGAGTCCAGATTGCCAGTCACTCACTCTGAGCCGAATTCTGCCCCCACCTCCACCCCCAGCCACCAAAATTTATGTGTTGAAGTTCTCGCCCCCAAGCACCTCAGAATTGACTGTTCTTGCTGATAGGGTGGTAAAGAGGTAATTAACTTAAAATGACACCAAAATGGTAGGCCCTAAGCAGTGATTGGTGTCCCCATAAAAAGAGGAGATTAGGACCCAGAGGGACACTAGGGATGCGGGTGCACAGAGAGAAAGCAGCCAGCTGCAAACCAAGGAAAGGGCCTCAGAAGAAGACAAACCTTCAGATATCTGGATCTTGAACTTTCAGCCTCCAGAATTGTGAGGAAATGAATTTATGTTGTTTAAGCTCCCCGGAGTGTGGTGTTTTGTGGCGGCAGCTCTCGCAGACTAATACTCCAGCCCACGCTCCCACTGCAAAGCTATTTGAATCAGAGACCGCGGGGCTTCTTCCCCACGCTTAGGACAGTGCTTCACATGTAGGAAGTAAATGCTATCGATTACAACTGAATTCGACCAAATCTGCAATATTTGCTCATTAAAAGAGGCAGGACAGGGGCTGTCCGGTCCTTCTGCACCTATTAGACTAACCCAAAGAAAGCGACACAGGCAGTCCTAATGGAGCTCAGGAAGGTGCTGCCACAACCTTGAGCTCAGTTAGGTGCTGAGTGAATCCTGAAATCAGGGACATAGAAAGATTCCCTACACCCAAGCATTCACGTGGCCCACTAACTGTCAGCTCCATGGAGGCAGGGATTCTGACCATTTCAGTCACTGATGTAACCCCCAAGGACTAGAAGAGTGGCAGGCACAGAGCAGACACTCAATAAATATTTCCTAAAAGAGAAGATAAATGTGGTGCCATGGAAGGGAACAGACTGCATGGAGTGGAGGCACATGCATCTTGTATGCTGTGAGCACTGTGGCAGCACTTCATTGTCCCTTCTGTCCCAGCCATGGGTGGGATCAAGGCACTAGTTCCATAGGCCTGGCAGAGGAGGTCACCTGGTTCCCCCACTGGTCTACGCAGGTATGTAGTGAGTGAACAAGAGGCCATTGGAGCAGAGCGCTGCTTGGAGGGATGCTCAGTACACTGTGTTCGCTTATGAATGAAAGTATTAAGCTGACCAGTTCAATTTGACTGATAAAGAAATACCCTTAGGGCTTTTCTGATAAAGAACACAATGGGCTTTCAATCCAGACTTTTAAAAATAAAATACGATTCTTACATTGCCAAATAAATATTTTAAGAAAGTTTGCACATTACGTGCAAGATTTTTAGGTTTTTAAGTCACTGTGTTTCCAAGTTATGGGGCATCTGGGTTATTCTCATAACTCCCTGCAAAATGCCTCTGTCCATTCCAAAGAGACTAAGACCACATGAAATGTGCGGCAGCCGTCTCCCTGCTCTGCCAGCCGCATCATCACCCAGCAAATCACAGTGCTTGCTGACCGCAAGGACTCGAAAAGAGAGTGGAAAACCCACAGTGTATTTCTCGTACTTTAGAATAAGATAAGGCAATACAAGTTTGAAAACAGCGAGCAACCTGGGATCCACAATGAATTTAAATAGAAGTTGGTGGGGTGCCTGCAGTTTGTCATCTAGCAGCCTTGACGTAGAGAATTCCTGGAACTAGCCTAACTTAATTCAGTAGGACAGCTCTGTGGCAATAAAGCAGCATCCTAAAAATAAAGCATACATAATGCATCTTCCATGCTGGGCATGAAAAATAGTACAATGCTTAAATGCTACCAATATGGTGTCCCTTGGGATTCATTCACATTACTGTGCAAACTGCTGGGGAAGCTTTGGCAAAGCTGCGGAACCAAAGATCACAGAAGGGTGCTGGGCTTTCTTATGCACTCAGCTTCCTCATGGACCTAGTCTGCTTGTCTTATCTTAGGCAAATACTTTTAAATATTTTGTTTAAAAAATTATCTAAATGTTATCAACACCACACTGTGTCTGACCTTTGCAATGATATATCACTTTTCCAAGGACAGTTTGGCAAAAACACACTAATCTGTCCAGTACCATTTGCTTACATATGATTGTTTATGGTAAAACAAGAAAATCTGGTAAGCAATGGCTTGCATTTAAAAAACAAATCATGCAGCAGTATTCAGAGCAGTATGTCAAACTTCCTTTGTGTAAAAATATTATCAATGTTAAACTGCTGAACTGAAAAAAGAAATTAAATAGAAATATTGGCATAGCAGTAGATCAGAGATCACCATGCCCAATTTGCACATTTTTGTCACTATCCTATAATTACACCAACTTACATTTAAGAGGTAGTGTGGGCTAAGAGAAGCCATGGGAGCAGGCTTTAGTATCAGACAGAATCAGTTACAAATTTCAGTTCTCTGCTCACTAGCTGTGTGTCCTTGGGCAGATTTCATAAGCTTGCTGAGCCTCAGGATTCCCAGATTCAAAGTATTAATGCTATCTGCTGCACAGAATTGTTAGTGAGGCAGTACACAAAGGACAGCAATGCAGAACAGGCACTGTGCAGTGCCTACACTAGGTTCTTTATGAATCCACAACTGAAGATTTCATTTGGCAAAAATAAATTTTTTAAAAGCCCTTTGATACTATATTTCAATCCATTTTTGCATTTCCTGCACAGATAGGCATAGGAGAGGCTCCTCTCCAGTGGTGACTGCTGGACTGTGTCAGGTGGCACACACTGGCTCTCCCTGCCTACCTACAGCCCGTCCTGGCCAAGTACACCCTTCCCGTTTCCCAGGCTGTCTGTGGGGTAACACCTGCCAGAAAGTGGTCTGAGGGACAGTACGAGGTTGGTGAGTCTGCTCATTCTGCATATACATATATATATATATATATATATATATATATTTTTTTTTTTTTTTTTTTTTAATTCTAGGAGTATCATCTAGAGTTCATCAAGTTAAACAACCAAGAACCTGTCCCAAACCTACCTGAGCTCGTGGCTCTGTGCTGGCAGGATCACTCCCATCAGTTTTACTACTTAAGCAAAACAAACAAACAAAGCCTTTTTATTGGGACTTTTTATCTTTGGACTAAATCAACAGAAGCTTCATCTGAGAGGCTGGCGACAGGCAGATCATTTGATCGTGGCATTTGATTCTCTTTAAGTGATCCCCTTGCATCTCATGTACCCCTTTTACATCCAGGCCATTTATATGACTTTGAGAAAGGTGCTTTATTACTCTGGTCCTCTGCTTTCCTATCCACAAAATGTCTTGCATAGAGTACATACCTCATAAATTTCATATGAGGATTTAATGAGATAATTCATGCACAGTTCTTAAAACAGTACCTGGTGTATAGTCACCTTAATATTACTTTTGCTATTGTTAAGTTTGCTGTGTCCTTGCAAAAAAAGAGGTTCTCATAGCCTGTATATATGCATCAGTTTATAAGTCATCTGTTTCACCATATTAAATAACTAGATATAATAATATGTTGTGGTGATGGAGGAAGAAAGAGAAAGATATATGATAAAGCCCTTTAAAGGATTTGTTAGGGAAGCAGACTGATGAAAAGAGGAAAGACTTAAAGGTAGCAAGGGTTTGAATTCTTTCTGACAACCAACTCATTGCATGACCTTGAGCAGTCTTCTTACTGCCTTTCATCTCAAAATTAAGGTAAAAAAAAAAATGTCTACTGCACAGGTTTCTTGGAAAGTTTAACTGAGATAAGCCAAACCTCTATATTCAACTCACAATACAGACTAGTTATGTTCTTGGTACTGAGCATGAATTTATTTTCACAAACACAAAAGTCAGGGAACAGAAACAACCCTTAGGGCAAATTACTGATGGGATTTGCTGGCTACCCACTCTCTTAAATATTAAAATATCTACTCCTAGATCAAGCCGTATCATCAGAGGAATATATACCCAAACTAAATCCAATAGTTCCTCCTATAGAAACGTCATGATCAAATTATATTCTAGTGTGAGACCAGCAGACCATGGTTGAACGTCCTCCCAAGAATGAGTTCTGTGAACCTTATTATTTGCATAATGCAGAGCTGCCAAGGACATTTTTTATTATCTTTTCAATGAGCTCTTTATGATATCCTCCAGGAGGATTTAGGACTAAAAATGGTAGCACTTGTCCTGATTATTGAAAGCTGGAGGCAAATATGGATTTACTCTTTAGAGTCAGTAGAACAGGTCAAGATTGCATTCCTGAATTCATTCAAAAATATGTATTGAAGACCTATTATGTGTCAGACTCCTTACTGCCACAATAAACAAGAGACAAAATATCTCTGCCTTCACAGGCTAGTGAGGAGGATCATAAGATTAAACAAGCAACTATAATGTGAAGCCATGATATAGAATGTGCCAGAAATAGGTGCTGGGTCACTAGACAAGATCATTCACCTCCTTCAGTGGACAGGGAGGCTCAAATAAAGCTAAGCTTGGAACAAGAGCATAAGAAGACTTAGAAAGAAAATATGCACTCTGTGAAATCAGGGACAGAAAGACATAACTCAGGAGAATAGAAATAGGTGGATGGAGAGAGATACCAAGAACTAAAACTTTTTATATAGCTCCCACCATGAGCAGAAGTGATCTGTTTATGTTTTTACATCAGTAAAATAGTCTACATGAGTAAAATTATATTGTTTAGAATGCTCATAACTATATTTAATTCATTTCCTAAATGCCCAAGGAAATTGGCCTAATTTATGACTCTACTAACTACATAAGGAGAAGGTATCAAAGAAAGGTCTGATACTGTTTGAGATAAAACCTTAGGTGTTGAGCCCATCACCCTGAGAGTCGTGGAGATACAACTTTGTTGGATGTTTGCCATCCCCACTTACTTCTGAAATGAGGGAAGACACCAGGCTATATTGGGATCATAAACTCCTCCTTCAGATTGAATGCAACTGCCCTCTTATTCCCAAAGATGCTGGGTGTTCAGAGCCCAGAATGAAATATTTAAGAGAAATCCTGGTGTCAGAAAGTTGAAGCAGTCTAGAGACCCAGGTTTTAGTCCTAGTCCTGTCACATAAAGAAATAATATGTGAGGCTCAGATGCTATGTGAAGAATCAGTAAGCTTGGTGTCTCATGTGCACAGGGTAGAGGCCAATATCCAGTGAAGGTCTACTGTGTGACAGGCTCTGGTTCTGTGTGTTTTCCAGGTATTAACTAACAATAGCCTCATGAGGTAGGTATTACTGTCATGCCAGGGCTGAGGAAACTGAGGCACAGAGAGATACTGTAACATCTCCAGGTCACATGGCTGGTAAATGCAAACCCAGGAAGCCCTACTCCAGAGCCCATGCTCCTACCCACTGCTTTATTCTCTCAACTTCCTTCCAAGAGCATCCCAGGGAAGCTCAAAGGACATATTAAAGCACCATGCCTCAGGGTATAGCCAAGAGTTCACCTCCCCTGGGGGGCTTTATGACATGAACATGAATGACAATGTAGTGTAACAAGGATGATTCTATGCCCTGCTTTGTCCAGGACAGCCTCGGTGTATGCCTGTTGTTTCAATGCCCACCAGTATCTTCTCTCTCTCCAGAGTATTCCAGTTTGGATAATAAGATGTACAGTATACAGTTACCTAAACTGAGTGGTTAAGAGCTTATTTTCTGAAATTTGCTTGGCCTATGTCTGAAACCCAGCTTGGCCATCTCCTAGCTGTGGAAATTGAGGTCAATCACTTTGCCTAAATAAGGCTCAATTTTCTCATCTACTAAGTGGAAATAATAACAGCTCCTACCTTACAGCATTGTTGTGAGAAACACAGGAGTCAATGCATGTATGAACTATATGAATCAATTAGTGTAGTACTTAGAAAACAGTAAGCACCCAATAAATATTAGCTTTTACCAACTTTTGATTAAATATCTGGTCTCTTTCACATCAGCATAATCATGGTAGACTACTTTGTGCCTTTGAAACATCAAAGCATACCTGTGAGTCTGAAGCACTCAGTTAGTTCTCGGCCACTCCCAAGAGTTTTAATCCATTCCAGTCCAGATTCCATGGGAATCTCACTAAAATGCTCAGTTTTATGGTGACAGGTAGTAAGGAAATACCTTTTGAGGTTGTAATCTCTCTGGGGTCCTTTTAAGCCATTTGGGTGAGTCTGGATTTACAGGGGCAACTTCTGCTTTCAAACACAAGCCAACTGACAAACATCACCCCTACTTTGTACTCAAACCCAGGAATCCACTGAAGGTTCAGAGAATATTCTTGATATGGCATTAGCACCACTACAAAACAGTCCCCCTAGATGCTGCCAGAACTCCTGTTCCCTGAATCTTGGAAATCAGGTCAGTGAGACCATAGTCATGGTCTTGAGGAAACTAAATGGCTAGTTAGTATATATATTAAACAAATTACCTATCTTTGCTTCATTTCCTTCGTAAAATAAGGCAGTTAAATCCACTGTAAAAGAATCAAGGGATTGAATCTAATATGATCTGGCTGGCCTCATAAAAAGGCTCCATCTGCTGAAGAAAGATAGCTCACTCCTACCCCACCCCCTTTACTTTTAAAAACGTCTAAGGAATGAAATTCTACTTCCACAGTAACCTCTCTAATAATATGTCTGACTGTCAGCAAGTTCTTTGCCTCCACCCTGGCTTCCTCTCATCATGCAAATTGCCACTGGCTTTAATTAGATTTAATAAGCCGCTGGAAGTGCAGTGAGGGAAATAGAGAGCAGATTATACAGTGTGGGCTTACTCTTGTATGCCGGGTACAGCATTTCCCTGGAGCTCCCATATCCTCCCAAAGCTGGGGAAATGAAGAATGCCACGCGTATGGAAAGACATGCTGCTGCTGTCCAAATGTGAAACGTGGGTGGAGAAATTTAGAAAAAGAGAGTGAGGGAAAAGAGAAAATCAGCCCGAATCCCCAACAGCTGCAAATAACGAAGCATGTGAAGCTGTTACCTGGGATGAACTCTGATTTCCTGCTCACAGACGGCAGGGTCCTGTTGAGCCCCAGGATCCTGTCCAGGTGGAAGGCGAACACCTCACTCATGTCCAAAGGCTGCTTGAGCAGCCCACAGGGGCTGGAGCCGCAGCCTGGCGTGGAGCCAGAGGTGCTCCGCTCCAGCAGCAGCAAGCGTGCTGGGCTCTGCGAGGACACAGGCTGGACACCCGCCACTGCGCCATCGGCCAACAGACGCATTCTGCGGATGTCCTCTTTGCTCAGCCAGGAGGGGGCACTCTCGCTGTAGATCCTGATGTTGCTCTCCCTGGTCTTGCTCAGCTGGAAATCAGAGCCCCAATCTTGCACTCCCGACACTCGTGTCAACCTCCAGGGTCGTTCTCCAATCTTAGCCATGTTTCCTCCCTGGACATAACCAGGCTTAGCATCAGTTGCTTTTGCAACTTCCTGCAGCTGAAGGGATGGTCCTACCAAAGCCTCTTGTCCCGGGGCTGAAGATGCCAGTGCATGCTTCTTCCTGCGCTTAGGTTTTACTGTGCCGCGGATGTTGGCGGGCTTGCTGCGCTTGGAGCGTAGGGTGATGTACACCACATTGAGCTGCAGCGTGGTCCCATTGCCCTGGGATTCGGGAGGGGCCAGGGTCCCATCCAAGGGTATCTCAGGGAAGGGCGCCCCGGCCGTGTCGCGGCTCTGGGGCAGGCTCTTTTCAGCGGCCCGTCCATGCTGGAAAGGGGTGCGCCCCACCTGGCTCACCAGGAAGCCTAGGTAGATGGCGCAGGCCGTGCCCAGCAGGAGGTTCCTCCGGGTCCTTGGGCGCCGGCCGCTCCACAGTTTACGCACTCGTGGGACGCACAGGGAGCAGACGAACCAGTTTATGAGTTTCCCTGACTTGTCTGGACAGGTCATTTCTCTGCCGCATCCACATGTTGAACAGAGTTTAAAGGCTGCAGTCTGCTCCTGCTGACATGATTCATGGTTTCCTGAATTCGGCGGTCGCCTCTGCGTAAGTGTGTAAGTGATCTCCTGTGCGTGGAGGTGGAAGTGAAGGGTGGGTGATGGAGCTGGGAATAGTTCTGACACTCGCCACAGCAAACCTTTTAAACTCCTATCAGCCTCCCCAAGGAGAAGTGTGGCTTGTTTCTGGGAATGAATGGAAACAGAGTTAACTGAGTCACAATTTCAAACTAGTTCAGTTCCTCTACAAGAGTCAAGAGAAAAAGTAACCCTTTCCTTTCATAAATATGGCCACTAAGTGTTTTTTCAAAATGGAGTTTAAAGAATAGAAACAAGATGCATGTGTAGATTTAATATTCAGTTTAAATTACTAAAAACAAACCACAAAAATCCAATATTTTATAACTTGTAGCTAGAGTTATTTAATTTTATGCTGAAGGAAAAGTATTAAAATTTTACAAAGCCAGGCTTTCCATTTAAAAATAATCTGACAAGAAATAATTGGTTTTAAAAAATCTGTAGCTATCCCATATTTATTTTTAAAAGCCCTACATTAACTAATTAGGCAGAAGCACCAAGTATTAACATTAAAATTCAGAAACATATTCCCTTAATCTGATGGTATGATTTTTTTCTTCATAGTATGCTCCTTTATCTTACACTAAGTTATTATAACATAAAGCCATAAATGCCCACATACTTAGGAAGAAGTTATATTTATGCAGTCACACACATACAGAAACACAAACACAAAACACAAATCTGACTGCTTTTTATTCCTTTTCTTGCCACCAAAGACAGCTGAATGAAAATGAAAGGATCTCTAGCTCTATTTTTTTCACATTATTAAAGAGAAGAACTTGTAAGCAACCTTACTTACACAGCTGGCCCCATGCTTGGTTCCAGGAAGAATGTAATCCCTGACTCTAATGCAAAGAACTTCTAAAAGGCTGAGGCATGTAAGTAGAGCATATTTCATGGTCAAGAGTGTTCCACATTTCAAATATTTCGGCGCAGCCTTAAAAGTTCCCTTGAAAACTACTGATTGCAATGCAAAATGGTTACTTGTAAACTGGTTGCTGGTAACCCAGACATGTAAGTTTTTTTTAAATAGTTTAAAAAATAAACTTCAATTTTAAAGTCTGAAAAAATAAATGCCGTACAGAAGCAGTTTTCATTCAAATAATTTCCACCTATTTTTAACCCCTGAGAGCCCTCTAGTGTTCTGTCTGGAAACAAACTCAGAAATGTCAGTCTCATGGTGTTCAAAAGGATTGACAGTGTTTGCTTAGCTGCAGCCACATAAATACCATATAAAATGAGGAATGCCATCACCCCTCTGCCCCTCCCACATAACTGGGGATTAGAGCCCTCAGGTTCCCAAGGGCTATGACTCACCTTACCGTCTTGACCGTCTACAGAGTAACACTTGTCTCCCACCACTTCTGAGAAGAGAAGGCCTAGAAGTTCATAAAAAGGTACAAAAGGGTTAACACAAATGAGGAAAAAAATAGAAGAGTGAGATAAGTGTGCACACAGATAGGGGCAGACAGCTACAGTGTGCAGTCAGTCACACAGTGCAGTGGTTCACAGGAAGAGTCTTGGAGTCTCTCTGATTGGAGGTTTTTTTAAAAAAGGTTAGTACTTGGCTTCAGTGGTTTGTAGGTCCTGGTCCAAAGGCAAGGAGTGATGACCTCTGGGTCTTACTTGGACTTTTCTTTCTGCTTCGATGGCAAATAGAAACAGAAGGCAGGAAGGGGATGGGTTTGATTCCCCACAGGAAAAAGGACTGGAGTACTGCAGGGTGGAAAGAGATTAGAGTATGGTGTATAATCCTAAAAATGCTACATTTTCCAGGGCAGAAAAGATCAAACAATTGGAAAATATATAGAAGAAAAAAATAAACTTCCACGTGATAAAATACCAAAAATTATAGTAGAACAACACTTCAGCACTCTTAAACTTAGACCTCTCTTCCTCCCTAAAAATTCTGCCCCATGGTGGAAGAAGAAGAAACAATTCCAAAATGGTCAGTGGCCTGAAGTATCTGTACATTTTGATTAAACTTCATCAGAATTCAAGCATCAAAGCAATTTTCTCCAAATTCTTAGACCATATGTCCATAAGCACAGAATTATTTTCTAGGTGGTAAATGCTAACTTCTTGAAAGGAAACCATGGCTGCATTATTGTAACTATCCTGTCATTTTCATATATTAAGAATAACTAACCTGACTGTAAAAATTAAAAGCAAGTCTTTGGCAAAAGCCAGGTTATGGTTAGCAGAAATCTCTGCTTGCTGTTTCTAAAACAACTGTTTTAGTGGAGAAATGCTTAGGAAGTAGGTGAGTTGTGTGCGTTAGGAGGTGATTGACCACACCATTTGCCCTGCAAAATGTCTCTTTATTAGAAGATCAGTACATTGCCTCCCCTTATTAGCCACAGGAGGCATTAGTGGAGGCTAAGTGCTGTTTAAAGAATGGGCTCCGGAGGGAGAAAGCCTGGCTCTGAGTTCTCCTCCTTCACTCCCCAGCTGTGGTCCCTTGTGGCGAGTTAGCAGCCTCTCTAGCCTCAGTTTACATCTCTATGAGGAGAAGAATAAAAGCACTTACCCATCAGTGTCATGTGATGATTAAATGAGATAGTGGTGACGGATGATGATTTGAAATATTAGGCACTGGGTATTATCCTCCCAACACCTTATTAAAATAAACTTGTCAGAGGCCCTTCCTTCTCCCAGCCCAGACAGCCCGGCAGGGAGTCACCATCACACCAGGGGAAGCTACTGTGGTAGAATTAGCAGCAAACTCATTATATTGTTCGTGGAGCCAGTACTGATATAACCAACAACACTCATCAGATACAGTCTCAGTCATTCTCCCCACTGCTTAGGCCAACCTGCTCTGTGGCCTAGTAACTCTTTCCAGCTCCCTTGGATAAAAACTCAGGCATGATTTTTCTAGTCACACTTAGATTTTTAAAAATTTCTCCAATCATTTTAGTCACAGATACACACATAAACTCATCAAAATGCTTGATTCTATATAATAGTCAACATTTTCAAAATTTTTTAAAGTTTTGAGCATTTCATTCCCGAGAAGTTAGCTCTCCGTCAAAAACGTAGCCAAAAACCTACTGATAAGGAGGAGAGAAGAACGGTCTGGGCCTGTTTTTTCCTGTCTAGACCTTCTATTCCCCATCCACCCACCCACTCCCACCCGGTTGTCTGACTCTCACTAATCCCAGGCTTGCAGGGTAGTGGCGGGGCGGGGAGTATTGACAGCAGAAATGTTCTTGCCACTCCATTGATATTGTTGTGAGTTGGCTTAGGAGCTCTCTGGGCATAGCTGGTATATAAAGCTGACCCTCTGGTGGGCATTTTGCAGTAGCTTCAAAGACACCACTATTATTATCTCTCAGGCTGGCTGTTGATGTCTCTTCAGCCCCGTGGAATCAGAAAGCCCACTGTGCGGGTGTTGAGGTCACCTTGTTTCTTCAGGCTGTTCTCTTGGGCAGCATTTAAGATGATTAACAGGCTGGCTTTCTCACGTGGGCCTGTAAGCATGGCCCACAGGTGGTCTGATGGTCCACAGACACCCTCCATTGTCCCAGCAACCTCAGGTTTCCCAGTGCAGGAACCCACTTCCCTTCGCGTGGTGGACCTCATTTTGGAACGGGGAGGCAGGTGCTTGTACTGCTGCTGGTCACTGTTGAAACTGAACAGAAAGGTATTTTCTAACACCAGGTGTCACGGGGCTCAAGAAAAAAGCCTAATTTAGTTCAAGAAAAATAAAGCTAAATTCCTTGAATGTTTGCAAATTTGTTTGCCACAATTTAACATTCATAAATAACATATGAGTGTGTGTATAAAATGCTCAAAATATTTGTTATTGTCACTAATATTAGAACAGAGAAACTGATACAATAGTCCTCATACCTAAAGTATTTTGCTTCCAGCAAAAAAATAATTCTCCAAGGAAAACCAAGTGAAAAACAGACAATAGACAGTGGTATGACTCATTGAGATTATCTGGAAATCTTTTTATACCTTTATGGAGGAGGCAGAGGATAACGATGGAGAAGGAACATGAGCAGGGCCTGCGTCTTGTGGCAACATTCTATTTCTTGACCTGGATGGTATTTACAAAAGGATATTCATCTGGGGATAATCCGTTAGCTATGCACTTCTGATTTGCACAATATATACACTTTGATAAAACTGAAAGGGGTGGTAAGTAAACACCTACCCATTTTATATTCCTTATATAGAAAGGGGCTAGGAGAGTAATAATTTTTCACATCTTTTTAAATTTACAATGAAGAGTTCATGATACTCTCATCATTTAAAAATTAAATTAAAAGTTAAAGAACAATGTAATCGAAATTTTAAAAATATCTAGATGCCTAGGCCCCACCCACCTCTCCAGAGATTCTGATTTAAATGGTATGAGGTAGAGCCCAGAAATCCATAGTTAAAAAACATCTAATGTGCAGGATTATAATTCACTCTTCTAAATGTTAATCGTTTCAGAAACAAATTAACACCTTTTTTCAGTTAAGTAATAAGTCTTTGGTTTCATTGGTAGTGAAATAATCTTTAAATCTTTCAAGTCTCCCAATAGCAGGATCCAGCTGTACTAAAGACTGTTTCTCCTTCTGTCGTGGAGAACCCCAGGACCAGATTATACAGTGAGTAGGGCTTCAAATTTCCCACCCCATTCTGTCTGGTGTACCATTTGCTGCTACTATGGACTCACCTTCTGAGAGCCACTGGAAGAGTTAAGAGGGGTATGTAAGGACCACAGTCACTGCATCACTAATATTAAGCTTTTCCTTGCTATTGTTGACCCATGCTGTTACATAGATGACAGACCTACAGGTGGACACTTGGCTCCTGGCTCTGAGTAGATAAGACCCTTCTACAGTGTCCCTAACCCTTGTTCACCACTTTCTTAACCTATAGGACCTATAGCCCTTTTAGAACTCTAATCCTGGCTTTAGCCTAGGGTCTTGGGTACAACCTCTATCCTGCTTATCATATGGAATTTGCTAATACTTTTGCTATCAACAGGACTGGGCAATGCCAAGCTGGCCTGTCCTGCCACTGAAAAAATTATAGTCTTTGAAAATTTGTCATAAAGGTGTTTAATGGACACCAAGAAGATTAAAGTTCCTTAAATAGTATTTTATATTATATGTCTTTAAAACCATATACAAAAGAAGCTATAGTTATTGTGTTATATTTGATAGAAATGCGTGCACCTTTATCTGACACGTGATTATTCACTCCAAAGGACATCCTTCCTGTGACCTATATGACTACATCTGCTTGTGTTCAGAGAAGCACTTTAAAAGAAAATCACCTGTCTCCTCAGAGCTAGCCTTACAAATCTGACGCTGAGTGCCATAGCTTAATCTTTCCCATAACCAAGAGAGCACCACATAGGCAACTTTCTAGGGAAGGAAGTGCCTGACACTTCACTGCATTGGCTATTCCCCCCTCTCTCTACTAGTTTACCTGGGGGAAGCTTCCCTGCCTTTTCCCTGTGCAGAAACCTCCTTGCAGTATTCCCAACCAGCCTCATTTCCCTGGGAATGTTCATTCCTTTTATATAAACTGGCATGTAAGGATGGTTCTGCCACATGACAAAAAACTGAGCAATATTCACATGGATAGAGCCTAAGACAGGAAACAAATCAAATGTCTGACAGCCAACTGACATATGTTTGAATTATATGATTCTTACTTCACCTCTGGATAATTAGATGACTTATGTATGCTATAATAATTAGCATTTTTTTATAGTTCTAATGTCCAGATGTGCATACAGTTATCAGGGAGTAAGAGGAGAATTAGGCTGAGGTGGAAACTACCTGAATTCCTTCTAAAAGCCCCTAGACAATCTAGACAAACTTCTCTATTTTAGCTGTGAATGCGGAAGGCCTCGATCCTCTGCCTCCCAAGGCCTGCTCCCAGGCCGCACACACACAGAAGCAGGACAGACACACCAGCCCTAGGTCATTCTAGGGTAGAACCACCCACCCAGCAGTGGTTTTCAGCCCGGATAGAGGAGTAAGATTGGATAAAGTGCCTCAATCCTTAAATTCCTTGCAGAAAACTAGTGCAGAGCTACAAATGATCTCCTCTCCTCACCTATGTGTAAAAAAATAAGCTGCAGAGTACATTTGAAGGAAGGAAGTCCCCAGGAGAAGGAGGTAGAGAGAGAAATGTGCGGTCCTTTTTTCATTTGTCTCTGGCAGTTTTGAGACTCAGCTGTGTCCCCCACTATGATTTGGTCCAGTGCGGCGTGTCTGAGAAGTTGTTGGTGTGGAAACTACACATGCATGTTTCATGAATTGACAGGGAACCTGGATTAGAAAAGACAGCATGTGTTAAAGTCACATACTCTGCCCATCCACCCACTGCCCCACTCCCCCAGCCCTAAGACGCCAGCCCCAGGGAAGAACTACAAGCAAACGCCAAATGGAGGTGTCTTCACGCATTATTCTGTGAGATAATGAGGCAGCAGCACACTTTGATTTCCAGGCAAGGAACTGTGGTACAGAAAATGAGAGCATCCCATTCTCCCCACCACTTCCAGGTGTTGGCAGTTTGGGGAGCACCAGTGGGCAGCACCCCAGGCGTGGGCCTCACGGTTCCCAAAGAAGGCAGCTGCAGCAGCTACAGGCGCCGCAGTGAGTCTCCCGCAAGTAGCTGAATAGGCCAAACGTCAATGAGAGACGCTCCTGAGGTAAGCAGAGCTGACTGGATGGCGAGCCCTCGCATCCCTGTGGCATATTTGTGTGGCCTTTTGTGACGTGCTGGGGGCCTTGTTTTGCTCAGGAGAGGGTAAGAGTCAGTGCAGCTGAGTCATTCCCACTGAAGACTGCTTGGTACCCATAGGCTGGTGAGACTCAGGAGGCTGTAGGTTGCACAGCCAGTGAACATTGACTAAAGATCTACTAAATGCCAGTACCTAAGCAGGGGTATGTGGGGGTATGCAGTGTCTAAAGCACTACCTGGCTCAGTATCATCTCAATAAATACTGAATGAATGAATGAAAATATCAAGATGATAAAACACAGTCCCAAGACCAGTGGTTCTCGGAGGGTGGCCTGGACCAGCAACATCAGCTTCACCTGGAAATTTGCTAGAAATGCAATCCTTGAACCCTACCCCTGACTTACTGAATTAAACTCTGTAGAAAGGGCTCCACAATCTGTATTGGAACAAGCCCTGCAGGTAATCTGATGCATGCTACAGTTTAAGAACCATTGTCCTAGTTGAGGTACCCCCAAATAATGGGGTAAGCCATGAAGAAGTTAGGAAAATGCCCATCTTCTTGTGATTTACATAAGGTTGTTCTGTACCTTTTCCTCTTTATGAGACTCCATTTCTTCCTTGAACAGTTCATCCATTGGATTGGAAAATGCACCATTTGTCAATATCACATCCTCTACCCAGCCAGCTAGCCTCACTATCCAATCCCACAGATTCTAGCCCCTTTCTCAAAGCAAGGTCATAGCAGGTAGATATGGAGAAAAGAAGAAATTTGAGAGAGACTACAATTCACAACCCATGGGATGAAAACCAGGAGTACTTGTGGCTAGATGTGGAGGGACTGTCTAAGGAAAATTGCAGGAAGAAGTCAAATACTCTACAGACTGTCACCAGTTCTTCACCTATAAAGGTACCTTTTACAGTAAAATCAGTTTTCCAAAAGGCAGTCATCAGGTTCCTATGGCCATAATGTGTAGCATGGGCAAAAATTATAAGGCAAAAAGCTTTGCCAAGAAGCCTAGAATGGGTTCTGAAATGTAAAAGATGAGTAGCTACAAAGCAGTCAAACACATAGAAGAAAATTAATATTTATATAAGAATGGAGATGTCATTTCCCTAAATATAACACCCTAATTATTTTTGCACAGGAAATAACCAATGCTTTGGTTAAGAATGCATGTAATTTTGCAGTTCTTTGGGCAATGAAGCAAGCTTGATTGAGGTAATCACCAGCTCAGAGGCAAGATTCCTTGTTTTGTCTTTGCACTAATTGCTTATGATATGGAAATAGCCAGACAATACAGTTTATGATAATAAATCTGCATTTTATTCTGTTGAGTTGAGGAACTTGTAAGCAAAATATTTTTATCTCAGCTAGGTGCTTTGGCAAGTGTTATGTCCTGAATGTTTATATCCCTCAAAATTTCTGTGTTGAAATTCTAAGCACCAGTGCGATGGTATTAGGAGATGGGACCTGTGGGAGGTAATTAGGTCGTGGAGGAGGAGCCCTCATGCTGGAGTGCCCTGTAGGAAGAGACATGAGAGTTGCTTCCCTTCTCTCTGTTCTCTGCCATGTGAGGACACAGCGACGAGGCAGCCACTGCAAAGCAGAATGGAAGAAGGTTCTCAGCAGAGCCCAGCCATGCCGGCACCCTGACCGCAGACCTCCCAGCCTCAGATCTGTGATGAACAAAGTTTGTTGTTTAAGCCACGCAGTCTTATGGTAGTTTGTGACAGCAGCCTGAACTAAGACACTGAGATACTTCATTTTGCTGTCTCCTCACCTGGGGAAGATGATTATGTCTAGTTTACAGGGCTGTTCTAAGAATTAAATGAAATGTTATAGGTAGAGCACTTAGCGCAGAGCTCACTACACAGTAAAAAGTAAGGGCTCATTCGTTTGCTCATGCTAATGGCAGGTACTCTCTAACGAGACCATAAGAAAACACTGATCAACACATGATTTCAGGTTCAAGAAATAGTTATCAGTCTTACTAAGATACTAATGCAGCAAATTATCCAAAATTTGCTCACTGTCTCCTGGGCTTAGCAAGGGACTTCATATCAGTAGTGCACTCTGCATGCTACTTTAGATTCCAATCTTTGGTCATTTATGCTTTGCTATTTAGAACTAGTCTATGTAATTAGTCTGTATAACTATAAGGTTATAGTAAGGGGGGGTTCTTGGCAATGTAACTGAAATCGGGAGGCATTTGTCATATAAAGTATTAAGTATTGATCACACATTGAAGTGTTTCCCCTCAGACAATTGACACCTTCAGGCTAGTTGGACACACTCCTCCTAGGCCTCTGGTAATATTATCAGAACAATAATGACTGATGACAACAGTATATAATAGTTTAATATTAGTTTTACTATTCTTAATAATAGCACCTCATAGGGTTGGTATGAGGTTTAGATGAATCCATAAATAAAAGCCTGCACCATATTAAAAACAAGGTAATTTTGTCATTACAGGGATTTTGTGGTGGGGAAATACGAACTTAGAAATATTCACTCATTATGAACAAAGAGAGAGTCAGAGTTCATCATGCCCACCTGCACACTGATTGGGGGAGAGATCACCCAACTACTGGACAAATTTAGCTAACCGGTTCTCTTGGCAGGTATTTCCCCGTTGTGGAGAGACTTGTAATGGATCATCAGAGACAGCGATGTTCATTGCTGCATCTTCAAACTCCTATATTATTATTATTTTTTTTTATTTAAAGTATTTTTGGAGTAGCTACTATGTGATAGGCACTGTCCAGTCACTTTGGATGGAGCGGTGAAAAAGATACTCAATGGTCTAGCAGCCAAATTGCAGAGAGGATCCTACCTTCCAGACTGGACGCCATTCTAAATCTTTGAGCTCTATCCCTTCTCCACTTTCTTCCCCAGCTACCACCCTTAGAATGTGCCCAAACCTAACAGACATACCTAGTTTCAGATTTCAATTCTTCCCATTGTCTTGTCTCAATATAGTTAGGTAGGTCGTGCCTACACACAGCCTCAAATATCACAATTCTAATCAGGCCAAATTTGTTATCTGCCAAATGATGGTACTAGACTGGTTTTGATTAGTTTTATAAATTATTCATTTTAGTTTGATGAATAATTCACCTACCCATCCATCATCATAAGTTTCAAACTGGACCAAAGCTTTTTTTCACTTACTCCCTTGTCCAGGAAAAAAAAAAAAAGAAAAAAAGCAAAGACCTTTTCCTTTTCCTTAAGACAAAAAAAAATCCTTTAAAATAGTTGAATTTCACCTAACAACTGTACAACTTTACCTTTAAAATATATCAACTTTTTAAAGTTAAATAAAATGGGTTTGGAATGTCTGCAGCTAAAACTTTTACATGTCTGAGAAGTTTGGTGAATCTAAATTTATCACTAAACATTTTCATGACTTTTCTAAGTTTTCCATGGAAAGTATAATTCAAAATTAAAATGTATAAATTCTGCTATAGCCGTATGTCAGGCTACATATTCTTCTACTTTAAAATTAGATATGGGATAAATAGGGAAAAACATATATAATCCACTGTTTTACATGGTCTCGAAAAAGGAGGGATTCCCAAACTTAAAACTTCCATAAATTGACATCAGTTGATACAAGGTAAATATAAGACATGACCAAGTATACAAGAGAAAAAAAAAGAGAGAAAAAGAGAAATTTTAGGATTATCAGAATCCAAGTATAAATTTGGTATATGTAAAAAAATGTTTAAAGGAAGACAAAGTATGCATGCAACCAGAAGGGATTCAAAATGATTGGGTACATATTAAAAATAAATTTTCAAATAACATTCAGAAATGATAAAGCAAATTGTTGAAATTAAAATTCAGTGGACAAAACTGGGGTCTCTGACCCAACAAGGGACAACTAGAATCCTTGAGAAAGGGGAGCCCATGGGAGGCACCCCACATTTACCTCAGAATTTTCCAGACGGCATCTTCCAAATTGCAGCAGGATGAAAAGGGCCCAGAAAGAAAGCAGCAGTCTCCTAGATCTGGGAGACAGAGACTGAGTTCGGGGATGCCAAAGGAGATGGAATTTGAGGGGCAAAATATTGGCGAGAAAGGAACTTCAGGTAGAGTGCCCCAAAATGTCCATTCGAATTTCCTTGAAATCGCTGATCAGCTTCTGAGCTGTGAATGTGCAAGGCCCGCCTGAAGAAGTAAGTGAATAGCAGACAAACTCAGGAGTTAAACTGGATTTCAGCAACTGAATATAGCAGTGGGGTGTTAAAGATTGTGAATCAAGAAGGAGGAGACCTCAGACCTGAGACCTGGAAAGGGGCATTCCCTAGGGTTATTGGCCACCCCTGTGAGTCAAGGCAAAGCCGAAATGGGTCAGGCATAACAAAGCTTAAAACCGAGTCTTGACTGGGTCAAGGTCATTCACTGAAACTCTTCATGACTAAAAGTCTTCACCCTTTTTGGAAGAATATAATACAGAGCATCTACAGTTTATCACCCACAATATGAAAAGCAACTAAAAATTATAATCATGCTAAAAATAATAAAAGCAAGTGACCAATAAAAAGAGAAAAGTAAAGGAAGAAAGAGATCCAGGCACCATCCCCCAGTCCAATGAGGAGCTGGGTGTGCCGCCGGCTCTGGCCTCCTGGAGAAGCCTGGTCCAGTGCCACTTCCTGTGCCCTCATGTGCCCCTTGACTACCTGAACAACTTCTGGGCACTGTGTCATTGGAGCTCCTGGCGCTGGTGATTCCCATGCCCAGGTGGCCACCGCTCCACCACAGTCTTCTGTGCATCTGTGCAAATCACTGCACTCTTGTCCTGAAGTGGCCACGTGGTGGGCAGCTTGTGGCCTCTCCTGAAATCACAACTGGAAATTTATTGGCAGAAGGCATTTGGCTGGCATCCCCACAGTTCTATGAAATAAGACTTGAAAACTTTGTCCTTCTTTTTCATTTGCATAATTTTCTTTGGACCATGGATTAGAATGCAGGAAAAGATGGCTGCTCCTCACATTTTTAACTGCTAATGAAGTGCTCCAAGTTTAGCCAGGAGATGACCTGTACTTACAGATTCAGACTTATTAAAACATCATTTGTTCACTGTAAGAAAAGACTAAAGATATCATGAAGGAAGGCAGGAAATCTCACCAAGCATAGTATATCTTTATAGTATCCACATGACTGTTCAAAGTATAAATGCATTTATCCTAAGACTTATGAGGTAGATAAGAGCCTTTTGTAAAGTGTGGCTTATTCATGAGCCTATATGAAATAGTCTTAATGAATACTGAGAGTTAACTAGATTTGCTTGAAAGGATAACTTTGTACCTGTGAGAGGTACAGCAGTCTTTCCTATTTTAAGCGTACTGTGGTGCTGACTGTATATATTATTCTTTAAGTATTACAGAATGCCATGCTATAAGGAATTATGATCTTGTTATCAAAACAAGAAAAATAAATTCACAATGATTCCCACTTCTACATAAATAAGATGTCCTTCTGCCATTGTTCTGTTCATCGTACTAGTGATTTCCTGATGTGCTTAGGAAATAAATCCATGACTTCCTTAGACTTTCTGCTAGAATTATTTTAAGAAAACCTGACTCAGTGGTGAACAGTAGATTGAGGTAACCTTCAGATGATAATGTTATTATTTGCTTGCTACGTCTTTAGCTTGATGATCAAGATAAAATTCTGTTTAAAACCAAATGACGTTAATTCTGTTTCCAAAATTGGAAATCTACTTTAGTCAGTATTTTAAAGAAATATGAAACTACAATTATTTTTACTCTGGAGTACTAGTTAATAAATCCAAAAAGGTTAGAGAGATTTAGAACTGCTCATCATTTAATGTTTAATGTTTATTTTTAGTATGTTTAATATGGGTAATCTTTTCAGGCCCTCTAAAGAGGAATAATGTTTATTTATTAATGTGGGAAATGCTGGTTAAGACACAAATCCCATTTCAAGATTTTTGACTGTATTACATATTGTACAATGGATTTCATTTTTCATGAAATGCCTTAGATTTATGAGCTATAAAAAATGATTTTTTTAAAGAGAGAGGTAGAAAGAGAGATCCACAGGTGACTCAGACTTCAAAATACTAAGATGAATAGGTAAAAGAAGAAAGCAAAACATGAACAAAAAAATGAGTGAGAGAATTTCTACAGAAAATTGGAATCTATAAAAAAGAATCAAAGGACATTGTTAATCTAAAAATTTTTTTAAAAAGATCTGAAATAAAAATTATTTATTTGGATTTAAAGCTGGGTTAGACAAAGCAAAACAAGTTTTGTGAAAACAAAAACAAACTCCTAGGAAACGTAAAAGCTGAGTATCAGAAAGAAAAATGGGGAAAACAAAAACTGTGTGTTTAAGAAATACATGAGACCAGTTCAGAGATCTAACATGTAACTAGGTGTCCAGAGGAAAGAGAAAGACAATATGGCAGAAACAGTATTTGAAGAGAGAATGACAGAGGATTTGCAAGCTGGCAAAAATGTCAGTCCAAAGATTCAAAAAAGCATTGAACTCAAGAGAGATGTCAAATAAACTATCAATAAACACCTCCTATTCAGCTTACTAAAAACCAAATAGATGAAGCTAAAAAGAGAATTTTTAAACTGAATGGTAGGTCAGAAGAAAACATACAACTAAAGCATTGATAGTTAAGATAATTGAAACTATAGAAGGAGCATGAGATTTCTCAAACATGGTGAGAAGGTTCAAAACAAGTATAATTTGAAGTCCTCAAAGAAAGGAGAATGTGGCAAAGGTGATATGTGAAGAAAAAAAAATGGCTAAGAATTTTCCAGATGCAAGAAATCCTACAAACACCAAAAAGGATTAATACAAACATATAAAGGAAACAATATTTCCTTTTAAATAATTGAAGTATAGTTGTATTTTATTGTGGAATTGTGAAAAACAAAGAAGTCTGAGAGGTAGATTAATATAACCCACTGATTTTATAGAGAAAGCAGTTTGAGAACTAAGGAAAATTGGACAAGTCACAACAAGAATCAGAATCTGAATTCAAATTAAATGATCTTTTCATTTTGTTTAAGATTTTCTCATTTAATTTTATATATCTGCAGCATTACCAAATGATATAGATCATTCCATCATTTTAAAGATAGATTTTTCTTAATTGAGTTATTTTTAAATCTTTCTTGCTGACTTCCATATTTGCCAAACAGTTTGACAGTGTAAAAAAATAATGCTAGGTCAATACTTGCTCCAGATTATTTCATGTTAGAGGCAGAGCAGGAACTAAATTTCAGGCTGCTGAACCTTCAGTTGAAGCATGTATTTCACGTCTATGTTTTTGTTTTTCATTTTGGTGTTTTGGGTTTGGGATTTTTTTTTAGTGGCCCTGAAGCCCTGCAGCTAAGGCCATGAAAACCTCAGTTTTTCACCTTCACCTTTAGACTCAACAATCATTATTTTGTAATTCATACAATTTCTTTTTTTTTCTGACTGCCTATTTTTTCCAACTGTGTTTGAGATATAATTATCAAATAAAATTGTGTATATTTAAAGTGTACAATATAATGATTTGATTTTTTTGTATACACTGTGATATAATTCACAACACACACACCCCTTCTGCTGAAGCTGGTCTAGCTCAGCCAGGTTTCAGCTGTTTTCTGCACTATTCCAGGCTGGGGATGTGCAGTGCTAGATAGACATCAAGAATAAGTCTTAGTGTTCAAGGCAGAGATGAGAGCAAGTAGTAGTTCACCTCCTTAACATTGGGGTCAAAGATAAAATCTAGGTACTTGATGGGGTCCACGACAGATTGTTAACTGGAGAACAGGAAAATGTAGAAATAGTGTGAAGAGCCTACCCTCACCCTACCCACAGCCCAGAAATGCCAACAGGCTCTAGAATAACCTTCTGGCCAGGACAGCCCAGTTGCTTATATGCAACTGGGGCTGTTACTTTCACCCCAGCCCAGAGGAACAGTGTAAATGAAGGGCACTTGAGCATAAGCCTCATTAGGCACCTGATACACCCACCTGTGCACAGAGCCTGGGTTAAGAGAGACCCATTTTTCCAGCAGTCCTGGAGCTGGACAATCCGGAGCTATGCCGACAGAAAGCTGAATCTCTGCCTCACCATGTTGTAAGCTTGCTGATCTTTGCCACAGTCCTTTCTCCAAGATTTTCTCCTCTTTTTCCCTCTGATGTATTCTTCCTCCGTACATCCAATAACTCCCTCTGCTTACTTCCATTATTTCACTTATGCCATGCTAGTGGCATTTATAATTAGTTGAACACTTGTTTTGGTTTCAGGAAACAGAAAAACCTCAAACTCCAATTTGTTTCCACAGAAAGAAAGTGTTTGGCCAGTGTCACTAGAACACCAGGGTAGAGCAGGCTCCAGGGCAGTGCAGTCACATCTGGCTTTATTTCTTTGTGTCCACCTTGACTGTGCCCTTGTCCAGTGGCTGGCTTTCCTCCCTATCACAAGGTGGCTTCCAGAAGCAACAGACTCTATGTGATCCCTCTTTCATGTCTAGGTAAAAAGTAGTGTGAGCATCTCACAACCCCCAAACAGTACTTCTGAGGGATGTGCTAAAGACAATCACTGTAGATAAAAGAAAGTGATGTAAGTTTACACCTTAGTTACTTGCTCATTGCTGAACTAGTAATTGTAGTAAATGATTCTGAATTGTCGCTGGAGCTGGATGTGCTATCAACCCCACACAAATCCTTAAGGTCCTCACTGCTGCACAGAGGGAAACAGAATCGTGTTGGGTAGGCAAACAAAACATCCATTATAATCACGGTGGATTTTTTGCCATTGCCCATAAAACCATGAGAGCCTAGAAAATAGAGACAGTCCTGATATATCTCTGACCCCCAGGTCTTACCTCATGGCTGGCATATAATACGTATTCAACAATCACCTGAATGAATGAACAAATAAAATAATTGATTCCCCTCAGAAACATATTTGTCACCAACCATTCCTGTAATTCTTAAAGTATATTGTAGTTATAATAATATTTGTGCAACACCTCATTGTTCAATCCCACCCTGCATGGTTATAATTTTTACCTATTGCTTCCTGGCCTTTTACTTGATTTCAACACATTACTGATTCTTTTTAGAGCTGCTATTAACACAGACTTCAGTTGCTGTCCTGTTTTCCCCTTGAGCAGTGAAGCAGTTGCTATAGCAACAGAATCCAATACCTCTCTCCAGAGCTTCACATCAATGCAATTTAATGAGAGGAACTAACATACTACCGCCTACCTTTACTTTATAAGTTTGAAGATCTATTACTTCAAAGGGATGCAAGTCATTACCGGAGTTAGGTGTACTTGATGAAGTATGAGTTTGACGGCCTGTCCAAGATGATGTATCCCAGCTCTCATCTGGAAATAATTCCCTAATCAGAGTTGCAGGAAGATTTTCATGCTTGAATTGGCTAAAAATTCCAACTCACCAGGTAGATTTTATTGAAAGATGGAAGGAAAGATCATTTTAATTGGCACCACTCATTCAGCACAAAATCACAGACTCATACCACAGCTTTTCTCAGAGAACCAGGTGTAGTGATCAGTGGGGGGAAGAATCCTTCTGCCCAACTTCATCCCACACAAAAAGAGAAGTTTGGAATCTAAGCTAGACAGACTGATGGGGGGAGGAGGGAGTGATTTCCCAAGTATCTCTGGCTGAGGCAGCTCCCGTTACCCAAGGGCAGCTCTCTGGAGAAAGTTGTGCAGCTCCACACCTTAGCTTCTGTACTCTCGGCAGCTAGAGGAAGGACACAGAGGCTGCGCAAGGAGCTGTGGGGGACCAACAACATCGACTACGTATGAGTAGAAATGATTCATCACCAGGTCCTGAGCTCTCAGCTAGTCCAAGTTTTCATAGTGTAAGACCAAGCTTCGACCTTGTCAGCACTCCCGAATCTTTTGTTTGGTGGCTGGATGTGCAATGACGGAATGTTCTATCGTCTCACGAGATGTCTGCCCAGAGTCTGTTTCCAGCGGTGGGTCTTCCTGGTCCAGAAGAAACCAGAATGGGGTAGATGCAGGCAACAAAGGGGCAGCAGGAGAAAGATTACAATACCAGAGCCACAGTGTTTATGCTTTAGGTACCTAAAGTATAGGGACCTAAGCAAAGCAGGTATGAAGCAATGAATCACAGCTAAGTAAGGAGTATTGAATCTTAGAAGCAAGCAGGTAACAATGAGCTCATGTATGAGAGGCAAAGATAAAAGGCACATGTACAGACTGGGACAGAAACAACAGGCTGAGATCAGTACCGGAAAGAGAAGAGGCCGAAGGTGAGCTAGGCTACAGGACAACAGGGATCCCACCCTGATTTTGCTGTGGGATTCCAGGAGATTTTGCTGTGACCTTTATCTCTTAGGACAGTGTTTTCAAACTGGACAAACAAAAGACTTGTTTCGGATTTGTTTTATTTTTATCTCCTTGTTTGGTTTATAATCTTGGCCCTATCAGGACAATATTTTAAAGAGGACACTCAGTATATCTGCTCTTGGGCTATGCCTCCTCTCTCTGAAGAAAAAGGAAGATTATCCATTCGCTAGATCAAGGTTAATCTCCCAAGTGCCCTGTTTCCACAGTTTCGTTCTCTGCTGTGTTAACCCCTGCCCTCATCCCAGCTGCTCCCAATGAACATTGACTTCCTATTATTTCTCAAGGGGAGAAGCAGGTCAATATTATTAATGGCGTGTATTCTACATACCACCATGTTTGGAAATATTTTTTGTCAGGATATTTACAGGCTTCTTAACACCGAATATTTCCACTACAAAGCCAGACCACACTTGGCCCATTTCCACGTAAGACTCAGGGGCACTCAAGGTCGCCCCGTTCTCTGCAGTGTACTAGTTGGGGCTGTTTTCTTCCCTTCTTTATACCAGGCCCATTTCCAGGTGGCTGGGTACAGATCTTGTTCTTACTTGGTTTGCTTTGGACAAAATTCCTGACCTGCTCCTACTCCACCTGACCCTTAGCTTTTTTGCTCTGAAACTCTACGCACCACTCCTGTCCCCATTGCACTCACTGTGTCCATTCTTGCTTTCTCCCCCATTCTTGTTTTAGCAAGCCTACTGTGCTCCCTCCATTCTAGAATGGGTAGGGCTGCTAGACTGAACTGAGAGAATGCCATAGAAGATGATGTCAGAGGAGATCTCAAAGGAGAGCCAGCGCCTTGCAGACCAGTGTAAAGACTTTGGCTTTTACTTACAGGGAAATGAGGAGGCACTGGAGGGTTTTAAGCTGAGGAGAGGATATGGTCTAAAAATGATCAAAAAGGCTCACTCTGGTTGTTATTTCAAGAACTGACTGCAGGTGGGGGGGGGGCGGGGATGGTTAGCGGGAGTGAGAGCAGGAAAACAGGCCATCAAATCATTCAGGATTGATGGAAGCTTGATCCAGGGTGGTTGCTCTAGAGATGATAAGATGAGGTCAGATACAAACATATATTTTAAAAGTCAAGTTCAAACTATTTCCCTGACAAATTGGAAATAGGGTATGAGAGAAATAATGGAAGCAAGGCTCACTCTAAGGGTTTTGATCTGAAGAATTACTTAAATATTTACATACCATTTCAGGGATTCATGATTATACCAGACATTATTCTAAGCCCTTTGCCAAGCCCAACTCTTTTAATCTTCATAACAACCCTATTAGATGTTACTGGCATCTTCACTTTATAGATGAGGACTTTGATGCACAGATTGCTGGAATGTCACCATTAACAGAGATGAATTGGTGAGGCAGTGGAACAGATTTAGAGCAGGACTAAGAGTTTACTTTTCTACTTTTTCAGGTCTACAGACCATAAATACCCACCTGCCCAGGCTCAGTCCACCTTTGCTTTCAGCCAGTGTTAGTCCACAGTACCACTTCTTACCTACAAGGCTTTTATCAGGTACTCTAGGTTGGTACCTGGCCTCCTATGGCTTAGTCTCCCACTGAATATAATGCTATGTTGTTAAGTATTTACCCATCCCTTGGAGGGAAAAAAGTATTTCTGAGTATTTTCTGATTTCTGTGGTGTAAATATTGCCACCGTAGCCAATTTCAAACAACATGATTTTATTCAATTTGGTGTTTGGAAGAGATGTACACAATCTGCCCTCAGATGTAGCACACCACTAACTGGAACCTTCATGATAATTCCAAAGTGCCAGTGACTATCCAGCAGTGGTAATTCAGGGCTCCCAGATGAGGAGAATTTTGTTGTAGGAGGCATAGACAAAGTAGTTGGGGAAAGCAATTTGGACTTGAACTAGAGTCTAGTTTACTCTGGTCAGAGCACCCACACCTCCGGCCAGAGTGATCAGCTCGGAGGTGCTTGTAAGGCCGGAGCCATGGCGAATGGGAGCCTCCGCGACACTTTTCCATTAAAGAGACTTTTTCCCTAAAGCTTACTTCCTTGGGGTCACTGTATAGGAAAGACTGGAGCAGCTTGTAACCCTCTTCCTAGGCAACCTAGAAAAAGCCTAACAGCATGAGGTACCGTTGAAACCGACTCAAAAGCTGTTATAAGCAGAGATGAGAGATGGATAAAAAGAGAGAGCTAGCAGTTCTGAAGGGCCGGTTCCAGGAATAAATAGAGGCCTGGTTAATGCATTGATTTATTTGATCATATTAGCTACTTCAATATCCTTCCCAACTGTATAAGAAAATAAATTCCTTTTTCTCCCTTAGGCTAGCTCACAATGGGTCTCTGTAATGTAAAGTATAAGATTTTCCATTAATACCTGCTGAATGGTTATAGATACAACTGGGCTTCAGGAAACACTAGATCCAGAGACTAGAATGTCACCACAGTACTTTTTTTAAACATAGGTGGACATGTGGCTACCAACAGCTCCCTAGTTTTACTTCTCATAGGTTACGTCTCTTTCTCTGTACTTGGTTCTCTCTACTTTTGAACTTGGAAGTGCAGACAGTTACCAGTTTTACTCTCTAGCTTATATTCTCTGTGCTTCCAAGTTCAAAACTTCTAAACGTTTCTAATTGACCCACCTCGTAGAGCAATAGATTGAACACTTGTAACTAGGGTTTTGAAATCCTGCGATTGGTTTAGCTTGGGCAGGGTTGACATCCTTGAACCAATCAAATGAGGCCAGTCGGGGCAGACTCATAGAAGTGCTACTCCCAGAAGAAGGGAAACACAGCTGTAGGTGTTCCTTATTTGAAAGATATTGTCTTAAACTTGTTGAGTTTAAGGTCCCAGAGAAGGCCAAAAGGAGGCCAAGCAAATGTGGCCAGTTAAAATTATTACACGTCTCTAAGAGACAATTTATGCACATAACAATTCTAAACAAAACAGGTCATCTCAGACTACAAAATTCACATTTAACTGTAACCTGCATATAATTTTACCCCAAGATTACCTAGACTTCAAGACAATTTTGCACACTTTAAACTGGTTAGGTGCTATAGCAGAGTGGACATTGTAAAGTAAGAAAGGAGGAAGTGTGTGAATCACAGAGGCAAAAATCCCTGGTCTGTATTTCTTCCCTGCTGGGCAGGAGACAAGGTGCTGGACTAGCAGAGCCTCAGGACCCAAGACTTTTGGTCTGAGCAACTGGGATAATAGGTTTGCCACTGGCTGAGAAGAGGAAGATTATAATTAGTGCAGGGTTGGGGTAGGTTTGAGTTTTCTCTCAGACATTTAAGTGGAGATGTCAAGTAAACTATTAGAAATATGGGATTGGATTTCAGAAGAGCAACCCGGGCACTCCAGTAGAAAGAGGTCAGGAATAAAATTAGAAACCATCCAAGCAGACTTATGAAGGAATGTTCTGAGTGTAGGAGGAAAACCAGGAGAATGTAGAGGTCTGGAAGCCACGTCCATGAAAAACATCAAAGAGAAGGGGGAAATCAAGTGCGGCAGACACGGCTGAAGGTCACATAAATAATGACAGAGAATAAACCACTGGGGTTAGCAATGTGGCTGCCATTGGCGATTCTGGCAGTTTCCATGGAACCATGGGAGCAAAACGCAAAAGTCACACTTTAACCATGAATGCCAGGACGAAAGACAGAAATTAAGTGGGACACTGTCCTGGAAACTGGAAGATGCATAAAACATAGCATCTTAGGACTCTGACTCTTCCCTGTTAATGTCCCATATGCCACCCCTGCCCCTTACCCAGGGGCATCACCTGAGGGAGAAAATCGGGAGGTCAAGAGGCTCTTTGATAAACTGAGCACTCTTTGTGCTGTTTTTATTTTGTTAAGAGAGACTGAATAATAAAGCTTCTGCTTAAATGAACAAACCAGACTAAGCTGTAAATCAAAGTTGATGTTTTTCCTTCTTACCAGCAGGGGGGGAGAAAAACCAAACTTGCTAAAGACAAAACGAAAGGAACTACATTTTATCCTCATATTGGATTTGTTGTCTGTGTCTTGCTTTTGATCTTCCTTGGGTCATTTTCATTATAAATTTTTTCCAGCTTTACTGAGGTATTATTGACAAATAAAAATAGTATATATTTAAGGTGTGCAATGTGGTGGTTTAACATACATACATAGTGTGAGATAATTATGACAAGCTGATTAACACATCTATCCCTTCACATAGTTACCTGTGTGTGTGTGTGTGTGTGTGTGTGTGTGGTGATAATGCTTAAGATCTACTCTTTTAGCAAATTTCAAATATGCAGTACAGTATTATTAAAATAGTCACCATGCTATACATTAGATCTCAAAACTTATTCATTTTATAACTGAAAGTTTGTACTCTTTTGATCACTGTCTCCCATTTCCCCCTCCCACAACAACCCCAGCCCCTGGTAACCACCATTCTACACTCTGCTTCTATGAGTTTGACCTTTTTAGATTCCATACATAGGTGAAATCATGTAGTCTTTTTCTTTCATAACTGGCTTATCTCACTTAGCATAATGTCCTCCAGATTTATCCAAGTTGTCTCAAATGCCAGGGTTTCCTTCTATTTTATGATTGAATAATATTCCATTATATATCATATTTTCTTTATCTATTCATCTGCTGATGGACCCTTTGGTTTTCCTCTGCCTTGGCTATGCCGCAGTGAACATGGGAGTGCTGATATCTCTGAGATGCTGATTGTTTCCTTTGAATCTATACCCAAAAATAGGATTGGTGGATCCATTATGAATTTTCATTAATAAACTTTTCATATTAGATCCATAGCTATGGTTGACATTTTCTTTTCAAATACATCTAGTCTTTTTCTTATGATTATTTGGCAACTGTAAAGCTATCTCTTCCTAGTGGTTTTGGTCCACAGAATTGTATTATATCCAATTTTCATCCTAAAGAGAGAAATAAATATGTTAAGTTTGGAAATGAGATATCCACCTGAAAAATATAAGGATGGTGGGAACAGAGTCAATATAGGAAGACTCAGAAGTCAAAAATCAAATAAGTCAAGATGTAGTGAATGAAGCAGGCTTAAAATTTTTGAACATGCCTGTCAAACAAATACGTTGCAGTTTTTTACTTTCTTCAGATATTTACTTGCATGTGCATTTCAGGTCTATTTTAAAAATTCAGAATAAGGCACATATCTCACAATATTTTGGAAAGTATATTAAGAATGAATAACCCAAACACTGAAAACAGAGACATTTTGGCTTGAGAACTAGTACTGCCACCCATTAGCTATGTGAATCTGAACGAGTTACTCTTTGAACCTTGGAATTCTCATCCATAAAGTGGAGATACGAATATCACATGACTCAAGTTCTAAGAATTGAACAAGATAATGCAAGTAAGAGTCTTTGTGCGGAGCCTGCCCAAAGTAAATGTTCAATAATTATTATTTTACACTGTTAAAAAGAAAGACACTGGCCCAACATAGGGTCAGTTTTGCTATGCCAAGTCACCAAACCAGGGATTAATACCTAACTTAAATGCAGTTTCAGCCGCCCCTAGTCAGTCAGGAATTTTCTGTTTAGCATTGATAAGGTCACATGCGCCCCCTCCATCCCACAAAGGAAGATGAAGTAGTCCACCTAATAAGACCTTTTTGTCCCAAATTGAAAGTGCCTCATGTAAAATTACCCTTTGATCTGTTTATGACTTGCTTGTCCAGCATTTGAAAATTTCTCCCTTCCTGTAGCCCTTTGGAGCATCTACTTGCTAGATGGGAGGCTGCCCAACATGAATCAGTTAAAAAGCCAATTAGATCTTCAAATTTACTAGATTTTTGTTTTTTAACACCATCACCCAGAAGGCTTATAGAGCCACACCAGTACCTTTCTTTGACTTATTCCGCCCACCCCCCACTTCAAGCCCTCGCTAGATATCATCAGTGATGCTCTTATCAGCATCCTCAGTGACCTTTCCTCTCCTTCCACCACAGATATTATGTTGCCCCTCACCCTGTGAATCCAATGACTGGAAACAGTATTGGAGAAAAGTCACATGATCATACCAACCAGCAAGGGATGAGAGGCCATGTATATTCACTGGAGGGCGTGTTAAAGATTATTTCTGCAAAAGGATAGCCTGGCTAAGATTAGACTCAAGAGATTTTGAATTTTTGATGAATAAAAGAAAGTAAAACTTTTAATTAAATGTGCCACTATGGCAATTTTTCTGGTCTCTAAAAACAGACATTAAATTACCTGGACAGGCTATTCTCTTGATTTTAGAAAATCAACTGATGAGCACTTTACCTATAAAATTTAAGGCAAGTCTTTTGTTCTTGACAAAATTGTGATGACCTATAGGCTGGAGTTGAGTATTGTAGTTTTGATTAGTCATCCTGGAAGGTAGAATCATAGCTAGATCTCTGAGCATATTGACTTCAATTATTTCATTATTAGTATTAGTAACAGGAGTACTAGATTGTTTCTTTGATTTTGTTTTTGTTTTGTTTATTATAAGTTTTGAGGTTTGTTTGCAGAAGACGAGACACAAAAGACACAGCCGCTCTCATGGAAGACTGCCGTGAACAGATGCTCCAGGACTCAGAGGACACCATCCTAAGGAAAGATTCTTCCGAGATTCTTATAGAACCTAACAATGCTCTGCTCCCTTGGGGACCTGTAGCCACAGGAACATGGATATGGTGCCACATACTCAGTCAGTCATAACAACAGGAGATCTTTAGAGTACTTAGATGTTGGTGGTCATTAGCCTGGGGACGCTAGAACAAAACAGGAAGAGAAGATGTCAGGCTAGGAATGTGAGCAGCTGGGAGGCCTCCCTTTGGGGACTGGCTGGTGTAATTGCAAGACATTTGGATGCTGAGGTCTTGTAAACATACTGCAGGAGCCATTGAAATTAGTCATGAAAATAAAAAATGTCTAATTTTATATATATAGACTGGTTAAAACTTCTTCCAACTTCCTTATATTACAAATTTTAGAAAACAAAATACAAACTCTTTAAGTCTCTTGACCAAGATTACCCAGGAAGGGACAATAACTTATGCATCAGTATTTTGAACTATAGTAAGTTACAATAATAATGACCTAGGAAATAAAAAAAAGTAAAAATCTTCCCTACCATTAATCAGTACAGAATCAGAACTGAAGATAGAGCCAGAATGTAAATTTATCAGAAAACAATATTTCACATGTTGAAGATATAAAATGCCATAACAGCCCAGTTCTTGGAGGATCTACTGATTTCTTACAGAGAAATTTTCTCTAAAATCATAAACTATCAGAAGTTAAGTCATGTGACACAGCAGCCTTGATTTACAGTGCACTTACAGAGTTTCAGATAGTGGGTCTCCGGACATAATATTTGACACCTATCTTTTTGTTATCGAAATATAATTCATATACAATTATATTGGCTTCAGGGGTGTAATATAATGATTTCAATAATTATATACATTACTAAATGATCACTACCATAAAGGTAGTTACTGTGTCATCGCACAAAGAAGTTACAGTATTATTGACTATATTCGCTGTGCTGTATTTTCCTTATCTATCTTCATTTTGTTTCCAAGAGAACAGAACCACAGATCTATTTCACAGTCCAGAACTGATACTGACCCCTTCACACAAGCCTTGAAGACCATTAAAACACTGCTTGGTTTACATTGCACCTAAATTCTGCTCTTTTGCAAAATCCTGTTAGAACTCTTCTTTTCTTTGCCGAAACACCCCAGTTCCTTTGATGTTCAGCCCCCCACATTTCAGGGAGTCAGTCAACCTGACTTCGTTGGTCTACAGGTTTGTTGCTTATGGTCTTAGTCTGATAGGGCCAAAAAAAAAAGCCATCTTAACATTTTAAATGTCTCACTTAATAATCTATATTTTATTCTATTCTATACGTAGAAGTAACAAAGTAATCTAATCACAAACCAAAGGGGGTTTATATCATAAAAAGTTTTGTGTATAAACATAGAAAGTCCTTGAGACCAAAGAGGAAAAAAAAAGCAACAGTCTTTAAAATGAAAAAAAAAAAGATATTTTTTCCACTTTACTAAAACCCAGGCTGTGCTTCTTATAATATGACAGTGATCTAAAAGAGGTTTTTCTCTCCTTAATAATATGACCAAACAAGTAATATGACAATGACCTCAGCCTCACCTGATACTGGAAAACTTAAAATACTTATGAGCCTCAAAAACTTCCTTCCCAATCCTCGTTGTCAACCTATGACCTTGTTTTCTATTTCACTGAGAAACAGACCAAAAGAACGAACTGAAGAGCATATGCACAGGCTCCCGTCACATCTTCCCACCTTCCTGTCACTGTAGATGACCGTGGTGCGCACCTGACAGAGGGCTGTTCCCTCCGCTTTTGCCCATCTGCTTGCACCCATGCAAGGGCATTGTTGCGGTAATTCTTTCCTTTCTTTCGCCTGGTAGTCGGCCTCCAAGACAGCCCTCAGCGACTCTCAGCTCCAGGTATCCACACCACGCAGTCTCCGCCTGAGTATGGAATGAATTGTGAGACCAATAGAATTCTGCGGACATGATGGTGTGTGACTTCAGAGGTTAGGTCATAAAAGGCAATGACACTTCCGCCATCTTGCATTTCTCGCTATGGAGAAACCCTCACCATGCCCGGAGGGCACCCAGGCGGTCCCATGGTGAGACCCAAGTGAAGAGCAAGTGCAGTCTCCCACCAGCAGCTGGAGCCACCTTGACAGACAGGTGGGTAAGCCACTTCTTCAGACTGGAATCTTACCAAAATCTGACCGCAGCTTTATGAGGGACTCTGAGTGAGAACCCCTACCCAAGATGCTTTCAACGTCCTGACTCATGGAATGTGTGAGAGATAATAAATGTTTGGTGTTCTTTAAGCTACTGCACTTTGGGATAATTTGTTATGCAGCAATAGATAACTAATACGTGTCCTGAGATCAAAATACCTCAGTGGCTCCCAATTTTCATCAGAGGAAAAGGCAGTCTTCTCAATGGCCCACAAGGTGCTTCACATGCTGTTCACCCATATTACTCTCTAACTTCATCTTCTACCACTCTCCTCCTCACTACCTGTGTTCCAGCTATAGTGACCTCTCTGCCATTCCCCAAATACGCCTCAGGCCCTTGCCTCTCCTCCCACCTCTGTCAGGCCTATACTAAACGTCTCCCTCTGGGTGTGACCCTCCTGACTGCCCTTCCAAAAGTGCAGCCTCCCTCCATACACCACACCCACACATATTCTTCATTCTCATCCAGGCCTTAGCTTGTTTCACGAGCAGATATTACTATTTAATATAACATATATATTGCTTATTATCTGGCTCTCCTTAGTAAATTGAAAGCTGAGTTGGAGTAGGATTTTTGTTTATTCCCAACAGCCAGAGCAATGCCTTGTTTATTGTAGTGCATACTCCATAAAGATTTGTCAAATGAGTGTATGAATGTCAGGGGGATAGGAATACCCAATTAATAGTAAATTTAAAACCGCCTCAAACAGAGACCTTTTATGATCACTGCAACTTCATAAAGCTGCTTCTAAAATTTACTGCTAGAAAAGCTTTTCTTTCTTGAATAAGTGTTGCACAAAAAGAGCAGTGAAATAGCAAACTCTCTTAACCAACTGTTTGACTTTTTCCTTGTAAAACGCAGAACAAAATTAAAAGTCAATTATAGTAATTATATGGGTCCCTAGAGTCTGTACCTTTTGTCTTCTTTCATCTTTTTTCTCTTTTTTATGTAACCTGTTTTTTTATCCTTTATTCCTATTATTTTGTTGTATGTCCCTATTCTACACTGCTTCAAAGACTTTACAAAACTAATATGTATAAATAAAAGTAAGTAAATAGTGTTTTCTTAAACTCAGAGTAGGTGATCAAAACAGCCATTGGTTCAGTATATTATATTTACAGAAATGTGAGTTTTTAAGGAACAAAACTTTATTTTGTGAATGCTATTTTTAAAAGTTAACACCAGGTATAGTTTTATTATCATTATTATTACTATTTTATTGAAGTACCATTAATATACAATCTTATATTGGTTTCAAGTATATAACACAGTGGTTCAACAATTATTAAATCCTCACCCGCACTAATGCAGTTACTACCTGTCAACATAGAAAGATGTTACAGAATCGTTGGCTGCATTCTCCATGCTGTACTATCATCCCTGTGACCCACTTATATTATGATTGAGAATTCTTGTGCCCTTTTACCCCCCTCACCCTCCCTCTCCACCCACCCCAAGCCCTCCCACATAGTAACTACCAGTCACTTCTCAGTGTAATGGTTTTATTATTCATTGAAGTAAACTTTATTCTAAAATATTTTACATGAAATATGCACTTTGGATCAGGATAGTAACATTTAGTCAACATTAAATCATCAATTCTCATCAAGTACCATACTATATATTTCCTAATTTCAGGTTATCCTTGGGAAATTTCTTTGCTTCTATAATAGAACTCTTCTTGAACATCATTTGTGTTAAATTGGTTTCTATTTTTAGTGAGCCAGAATCCCTGAGCTGTGACTTTCAGAAGAGTTTCTTTATCTTTTTTAATTTTTTTCTCCCCCTATGCAAGACTAGAAAGACTAGAAAGGCTCAAACTGTCTAACTGGACTTCTGAGAGGACAAACAAAGCTCTGATAAAGAAGGTTACTTTGAAGGCTAGCTTTGTTTCAGAGAACAGAAGGCTGTGCATATATTTCTTAATGGTTACTTTTCTCCTCCTTGCCAGAAGCAAGAGTTTTCCTGATCTCTATCCTGAGAGTCTGTTGGGGCTACTAAAGGTGTAACTCTTTAAAGGGTGGGTGCTCCCCTAACACTGGGTCCTGCTCCCCAGAGTTTGCAACTCTTAATTTAGTGCCACTCAACCTCCAGCAATTTATCAATTACTGTTTAAATGCTCCTTACCTATCACTGGCTCCAGTGGCTTCTGATCCCAGGAAGCTATGATTCTCTGTATTCACCTCTCCAATTTACACTGTGAACTCCACTCTCTGATAGATCTAAGAAGAGGATTTGATCTTTAGGTTGTTCAGCTTTTTTTCTTATTCTGATGGTAGGCGTGAAAACTTTCCAAGGTCTCCAGATGTCAAAGCATAAACCAGAAGTCTTAACAATAATAATATATACATTTCCTCTTTTGACCACATAAAAGAGTGAGGTATGCATATCTTATATGGACATTGTACATGCAAGGAAACTGAGGTTTAGAGATGAAATGATTTTCCCAGAGACAAATGGCTAGTAGATGAAGTGAACCTGGACCTTCTAATGTATGCCAAAACTTGTAATACAGACCTTTATCTTTGAGCATTAATGCATATGAAATAATTTGTAAAAAAAAAAAAGTTTAGTTTAAGCAGAGCATCATCAATATTTAGGTTGGATCTGTGGCAGGATGTGAAGAGTGCTCAGCTGGGATATCCATAATGTCCTCAAGCCTGACTCAGCCCCCAACTCACTTTTAGGTTTTAGGGAATTTACAACAATGGGCGTCTCTGTTTCTCAGTATGAATCTAAAGGAAGAATGAACCACATGATCATTGAGATCTCTTGTAATCATGAAGGGAAACAATTCTAGTTGGATTGAGGCCCCATATTTTTGGGAGAAAGAGGGCTTATATGTGTGTGTATCTGTGAAGAGGGGAACTCATTCAAAATTTTTCTGAATTACTAAAATAATCCCTTCCCTTAAGTGAAAAGCTTCTTTAATTCTTTAAATGGCCTTCCCATCTGCTTCTTATGCACCATAAGTTATGCATGTGAGTAATGCTTAAAGCCAGACCTCCTTCCAGGATGCCCAATCATTGGACAGTCCTTGTATTTTCTTCTTGTAACTCTGCATGTAGTACCAGTCACTGAAGTGTCTTACAGTTAAATGTCACTTCCTCAGAAAGGCCTTCCTTGAGCTCGTATGCAGACCAGGAGAGAGCACAGTACTTCCCCTTTTGGAACGTCTTTGTTTATATTGGTGCCCCTAGCTACTCTGGGATCACATGAAGGTAGAACTCTGTCTAGGTCGCTGCTGCATTCCCAGGCCTAGCGGTCTGGAGCAGTGCTGCCCAGGAGAACTTCATAAAATTACCCACAGACTCTACACTGTGCACACGTGCTAAGAGCACTTGTAAAGTGTCTGGTACAAATGAACTATTGAACCTGTCATTCAAATTTAAATTTAAATAGCCATATGAGTTAATGGCTACTTATCAGACAGTGGAGGATTAGAACAGTGTTTCTTTTTTTTTTTTTAAATGGGATACATTTTATTGTGCATAAATTATACCTCAATAAAACTTTTTTAAAAGCTAAGAAGGAAGGAAAGAAGGAGAGAGAGAGAAAGAGTGAGAGGGAAAGAGAGAGAGAGAGGAAGGAAGGGAGGAAGGGAGGAAGGAAGGAAGGAAGGAAGGAAGGAAGGAAGGAAGGAAGGAAGGAAGGAAGCTAGAGCAGTGCTTCTTGAAATCTAAATCAAGATGTCAGGAATCTGCATTTAAACCCATTTCCTAGGTAATTCTTACTGGCGATAAAATTTGACAACTGTTTATCTAGAATGTGATTCTTAAGACTAGCTTCGCATTGGAATCACCTGGAGGAGGTCTTAGAAGAATATCATTCCTGAGCCATTCCACAGAGATTCTCTCTCAGTCAATCTGGTGTGGGGTCCAGGTATTAGCATTTAAAAACAAAACAAAAATACTCCCAGGACAATTATAACTTGCAATGAAGCCTTCTAGGACTAGAACATATATTCTCATATGGTCCTTAGTACTTATTAGATAAATATGCACACAAATGGTCTGGGTTCATTTATAAAGAAATCTTGTGATGTCACAAAAGATGTTAGTGACATTAGCAGTTCTGGCGAAAAAAAGAATTCAGCTTCAGGTAATCTTTTACAATTGTGTGAAATTCCTTGGCCTTTTGTTTCACCCAAAAACAGTTACAGATGATACCAAGCTATTTAACATCTAAAGGATGACATGCTCAGTTCCCTGAACAATCACCTCTTAAACTACATAATCTAAAAAACAAATGAACAAATAAACAAAACCCAGAAGCAGGTTCATAAATACAGAGAACAAACTTAGTTGCCAATGAGGAAGCGGGTGGGAGTTTGGAAAAATTGTGAGGGAATCAAATTTCCGGTTATAAAATAAATAAATCACAGGGACGAAAAGTACAGTATGGGGACAATACAGTAATACTGTAATAACTTTGTGTGGCGACAGTAACTACGCTTAGGGTGGTGAGCATTTCTTAATGCATGTAATTGTCCAACCACAATATTGAACACCTGAAACTATCATATTATGTCAACTGCACTTCAATTTAAAAAGAAAATAAAAACGTCTTTCTAGTTGACTGGTTGATGATAAAGCGCTAATGGCTTCTCGTCAGAGCCAGTGAGTCACCTGACATGCATTCCTCCGGAGCAGCTGCAAGAAGGTGTTTCCTAACCTGCTGCCTTGGGCGAGCCGAGCCCTCCCTTCTCCCGCGGGGAGCGGGATTATTGTCCCCGCAGGAAGTAAGACTGGCCCAACCGCCAGGTCGAGCCCCGGGAACCGACCTCTGGGTCAGGGGTGCTAGAACCCCCCTTCTCCTCCCGCGCGCTGCATAGGTCCTGTCCCCTCCGGAAGTAAAGGCTGGCCCGGCCTCCCGGGCTGCCGCGGGAATAAGGCTGTGCAGGCTCCGCGCTGCACGGAGGCGGCGGATCGCGGGGCTGCTGAGCAGGACTGGGTTTCAGACGCCAGCCCTGAGCGCAGTGAGTACAGCGACTCAGAGGAAACCCGAGGAGCTTTGCGGAGGAATCTGTCATGATTAAAAAGCAAAATCGAGGCTCAGAAAAAGTACGTGCGGGCACTGCTAATTGTAGCCAAGACACTGGCACAGCTTGCCAGAAGATTTGAGGAAATTGACATGAAACCAAAAGTGAAATCTTAGGTGAAGTAGAACAAGCAGTATTGACCAGAACAAACTGAGTACTAACAAAACAGGTCTGCAGAGAAGTTTAAATTGATAGGAGACATTTAGAGGAAAAATATTTAGTAGTAAGTGGAATAAAAGTACCAAAATAAAAATGAATGTAGCTTAAGTACGTATCAGTGGACACCTTAAGTAAACATTAAAAAACACCTTTTATTTATAACTAGTTTGACACTTATTAATTCAACAGGTTTGCACTAAAAATACGTGACAGTAACATGCTAGGTAAGGTGATACTACCTTTCTTTTCCACAAAAATTTCATTGATTTAGAAAGGCAGTAGATTCGTCATTAGAGATAACGAGTATTGCCAATCTTTACTGTAATGCTTTCTGAAATATACCAGAGCTGTAAGCTATAAATTCATCTGTTTTCAAGTAACGACTTTAATTAACACTGGTTAATGTTCATTCAGCAGTCAAAATGCAGTTCATGCCCTCGGATTCGCTCTTCTGCTTATTTCAATTGGAGTAGTATCTGAGAAGTTTAGGTCTGTCAGTATTCTTTAATAGAGCCATCTTTCCGCTAAAATAATTTGCCACCTCTGAAAGTTAGGCATTGTCTTATCAATGTGCTTATCAAGTTTTTATTTCACTTTGCTTATTTTAATTAAAATGGAAAAAAAACAGTTTCTTAGCCAGCCCCCAATCCTGTGTTCTTTTAGTCCCATGACAGCCTTCCCAGACATACCCTGGTCCTCTAGTCTGTTGCAGCTCTACTGCCTTAGCAGCAATCTACCTGCCTGACCCTTGAGCAATAGCCCATGTAAGCCATTGTGTGACTAAAACGCTCTTTGCACCTCACAGCAGAATATTACTATTATTATTAATTATTATTATTGAAGTAGTGTCACTGTGTCAGTGTTTAAATTTGCCTTAGTGCCTCTTCCACAGCTGCATCCCCCTGTTGGATATGCTCTTGCCAGCATTTTTGTTTTGTGTTGGAAGAAAGCACATACAATTTCAAATAGTTGTTTTTCTTACTAAAATTATTGAGCAATTTTGAAGTTACTCCTGTTTTCAGTTAAATTATTCGTAATAATGCCAAAGAACAGATACTGTAGGCAGTTGTATTTTTAATATTCTCTGCAATAACACATAAGGAACAATACATTGAAAAATGAAACATTTAAAACAAATGCCATTGTAAAATAAAATAAGGACAGGTGACTTCAGAGGTACTTTATTCTATATGTAGCTGCAAGAAGTTATCACTATAACATTAAATTTGGAGAAAAAAAAAAGACTGGATTATCCTAAATTTCACTCCAGAGGATTTAGACAGAGAAGTGACATGAAGGTCAGTGCGCCAACTATGATTTCAACATGGCATCGTGGGAAGACTTTGGTTACCTCCTGTGAGAAATTGAGTCATGTTAATTTTTTCCCATGTAGCTTGTACAACTGAACCGGTAAATTGTGTTCAATAAACTTTTTCAAATATTATCTTATGACAAATGTCTGGTTCTTAGCTTTTAGTGGTTTTGTCCTTTACTTCATAGCAAACCGGAACTTTTTAATAAGCTTAGCAGTGATCTCCAATAGTGATGTGAGGTGCAAAGAGAGTTTTAGTCACACAATGGCTTACATGGGCTATTGCTCAAGGGTCAAGCAGGTAGACTGCTGCTAAGACAGTAGAGCTGCAGCAGCCTAGAGGACCAGAGCAGTGATGGAAATGTTTTGTGATCTACACTGTCCAGTATGGTAGCGATGGGCTGTATGTAGTGGCTACTGAGCACTTGAAATGTGGTTAGCTTGGCTAAGGAGCTGAATTTTTTTCTTTCACTTTTAATGAACTTTAATGAAAACTGAGTTATCCATATGTGGCTAGTAGCTACTGGGTTGCACAGAGAGCTGACTAGCTGCCTCGCATTGTTCTGCTGGCCAGCTGATAGCATTGTGCAACACCCCCCTGCTGACTGACTTTGGGAGATTCCATTGAGAGGCTTTTAAGAATCTAGATCTTAAGAGATTTAGGAGGTCCTTGAAGAGATCTTTAGGATATTCTTCTATCTGTTTAGTTTTTAGTGTATGTAATTGTTGAATCACTATGTTATACACCTGAAACTAAACTTCAATTTTAAAAAGTCATAAAGATTATAGGATTTCATGAACTATTTAAACTATTCACACCCCGTGGAAGTACAACTGATAAAGAAAAGTATTTTTACTGCTAGGGGATCTTGACTGTGTAGCAGGAATATAACCTAAATATGTCCTTAAGCTCATGTCTGAAAAATAAAAAAAGCTTTTGCTTGTGAGGCACTGATAGCTCTGAAAGCGTTTGCACAAACTCTCTCCTTTGATTGTCACAACAACCCATTGAAAGGAGTCCTAGTTCACAGATCTTTCCATTACACCAGTAGACTCACAAAGGAGAATTTTTTCAGAAAATAATAAAAATTGTATCCAAACCTTGGAAGAAGTTAAGTTTGTCTTCAAGCTCTGAAGACAAAGTTTGTTTGTTTGTTTTATTGAATTTTAGGTTAGTGATCAAAAGGTATTTATTGATAAAATAAATGGGAAAAAAAATGAATGACCATGGAGTGTGAACATAGTACATAATTTCATAATGTCCTGACTTTTTATTTGGAAGAAGGACTCTTAGCATACTTTTGAAAACATAAATAAATATCAAGTATTAATCACAGTTTGCTCACAGATTTACAACTTCTTAGTGGCTCCATTTTTCTTCTTTTATTTCAGAAGCTCTTGAAAAGTACACCAAGTCTAAAGTGAACCAATTCACTGTCAGGCAGCACTGGAACCATGAGCAGTAATGGGACAGACCTCACCGTTGGCTTCTTCTCCTCTTCTGTAGCTGTCCTTTTGTATGGCTCAAACTTTGTACCACTTAAAAAATACGACACTGGTGATGGTAAGAATTTTTTCCTTCAATATTAACCTTAAATTCTTTTCAATGTGAAGTACTCTTATTTTTGGTCTTTTTAAATGATGGCTACAAAAATGACTTTTATTGTACCTGGTGCCAAGTGAATAGAGCATAAAAATAAATCATTTGATAATGTCCATGCCAGTTTATCTGAGAGATATTCAGTGTAGGATAACTTTAAGATTGTGTTTCATGGTAAAGCTAGGCTAGGAACTGTCAGAAAGATTTTTAGCCAAATCCATTATGTTTACAAAAGAAGGTAGTCAATTCTACTAAGAACACTTGTTTTGAAAACACAAATTCCCAACATGACTGATACAAGAGAAAACAATGGGGGCATAACACGAATTTTGTGTTTGCCAATGTGCAGTTTTAGCTCTGATAAAACACTAGGTGAACATAGAAAATTGCACATAGATGAATAAAAACGCATAATAATACACAAAACATTCTTTAATTTTTTCAAATCAAGGTGTCATATTTATTGTAATATTTGTGAATTTCTTGACCAGGTACAACTGTGCTATCACTTTTATTAGTACCTTTTAAAAAATACATTATTGATGAAGTTTTGAGTGTTGTGTTCTTAGCACCATTTTCCTCATAAGATCTGCAGTTTTGTTGCATGATTTTGCACAATGCAGTGATTTTTAGGAATGTATATGTCACATTGTTGTAGATCTGTGATGTGAATTTCAAAGGGGGAGAGGCAGCAGTTTTCATGTATTTTGTTTTTTCATCAACATGTCTTTCATATTACATCCAGGAGAAGGAATTGAAGATGTTTTCATGCACACCTGTTGGAAAGCAGTTATTGCACCAATTCCTTATGTTTTGATTACTTAGATGACATAATTACAATTCTTTTCTCCTCCAGGACCTTTCTTCTCTTTTCCTTTACAGTTAGTGTGGAAATAGAAAATACTAAAAGAAGAACAAAATACATACTAGGGGGTATAGGACCTGGCTCTTAGGTGTTTCACAAATGTGTGAACCTAGGCAAATCTTATCAGGTCTTTTGTTCCTAGTTTTTCATTTTTAAAATAAAAAACCTGTAAAATGAAGTCCCCTTTCATGACTATGATTCTACATTTTTGTCTTAGAGGTTAATGGCCAATTTTTTTCCTTCTCCTTCACCATGAGATTGACTAAAAACAGGCGAAAATCTCCCAGAGTTAGAGTCAGAAGTGCTACAATGAGTTATAACTACCTTAGTTTTTCTTCCAACGTTGGCTTTTCCTTTATCCCTTTGATCCCTAAATCCTTGGTGATACAGCAGACTTAGAAAGGTACAGATAACACCTCATATCATCATGATCATCAGATAACTGGCAAATGGCAACCCAGAACATAAAAAGTAGAGTAGAATGCTCTAGACCTAGAATGACCTAGAATGCTCATTCTCATTCTCAGGTTTGTAATGCCTAACTCATCATAGGGGTTCCACTCTAACTAACTGTATGAGGTCTGCATGTGGCCATAAATGACTTTATTTTGATTGCAAACATGGTATAAATGATCTCCAAAGGTTTAAGTTATTGTTGCACGATTCTGCAGTTCTTAATGTCATCTTTTTTGGTGAGGGATGGCCCTGGCTGTGGCATCTGAATAAAAATATGTAGACTTGCTCTGGCCAGTAGTCTTTGGTAGAAAATTCTTGATTTGCCTGATATGTGGGACTAAGCGGGAATGCACTGTGTTTAGTAAGCTTTGAAGTTAAACAACCTGGGTTTAAATTCCAGTTCTACAAACTGTTAGCTGTTTGGACAAGAAGCTTCATCACAGATTCATTTTTTTCTACCTTGAACTAGGGTTAGTTGTGATGTATAGTATTGTAAGAATTATATTGAATGTGTTAAGTGCCTGGCATGTAGACATTCAGTAGATTGTGGCCATTCCCATAATAATATATCATTGATACTCCTAAGCATTAATTAAGTCATTCTGAACCACTGACACCAGTTTCTTTTATTTCCAGGAATATTTCTCCAGTGGGTACTTTGTGCTTCCATATGGCTGGTTGCCTTGGTGGTCAATCTGATATTACGTTGTCCTAAGTTTTGGCCTTTTGCGATGGTTGGAGGCTGCATTTGGGCAACAGGTAATGTATGATATAATTTATTCTTTAATTGTTTAAGACTATGATCAAATTAACTCTGGTTCCTAATAGAGGGAAATGGACAAACAGTAATTTTGAATACTCCTTCATCATAGATACTAGAAATTAACAATTTAGTTTCTTTCCTTCAGATTCTTTATAATTTTTGGAGCATTTTCCAACTCTTTCCTCTTAACAGTTTCTTTCTTAGTCCCTGATAGAAAATTATTATGGCAAAAATGTTTCAGTTGCTCTCTATCTGTTCAAGCATAACTCCTGTATGAGTTTACATGTTCTTCTGTCATTTCTTCCTCTGGCATGTTTTCCAAAAAATATTTATTAGATAGTAGCCTCACTGATATAACTTTTAGGACTTGTCCTTAAAAGTAGGCAAATAGACACATTATCATTTCAAAAGCACTAGCAGGAAAACAAAAGCAAACAAAAATCCTCCCTCCGTTGCCTTATCAATACCTGAAATATAACTAATTCACAAATTTATACCTTTGCTTGGCCAATCAGAAATGTTTTCCTTCATTAATATAAATACATTCCAGGAAAGTTTTTTTCTCTTTAGCAAAGAGAATTCTAAATATCAAGGCTCTTTAGAGGCAGTTTGACTAAAAGCAAATCAATTTTAAAATGTTAAAAATGTATTGGGTACCCATTTAATTTGAATCTCTGAAGAATTAAGTGATTTAGTGAAATTCATGAGTTAGGGGACAAAAGAGTTAACTTCAAATTTCCACCAGAATTTAAATCATTATATCTCACTTATACATTTGTATGATTATGTTTATCATTCCTAACAGGGAGAGAGGAACAGAGAAAGCATCCATTCCCCTGCAAATCTTTGTAACCACCATAGTATTTATGTTCACACAGCAGATTCCATTGGGATTCAGTAGGGGAAGAGGGTAATTTGAGAAGCGTTGCAGATGTAGATACTATATCCAGATCATAGTAATTGATTGGACATGGGGAGTAGAGGAAAGGGAGAAACCAGTGATGATGCGGGGATTTCATTGTGGGTGATTGCGAAGGTGGTGGTATCGTTGACACATGTGAAGAAAACAAGAAAAGGAACATGTCTGAAAGGGAAAGTGATGAGTTCTGCCTGGAACCTTCCCTGATGTTCCCACAGTGGGCACATCTTGTTGGGGATCTCTCACTGACAGTTCGGAGCATCCTACTAAACTCTGGAGAAGGAACAGGCTGGAGCTTTAGCACTGGGAGCAAGTGTCCCTAGTTGACAGCTGAAATCATGAAATTAGGTAAAGTAGCCAAAGAAGAATATAGCATGAAGAGGAATGTGTTCAAGGGAAAATATGCAGGGGACACCTGAATCCAAATGGTATAACAAGAAAGAGTAGACAGTGAAAGAGCTTAAGAGAGACACAGGAGGGAATCAGGAGATAAAGGCATCCTGGAAGCCAAAAGGGGAAACCTTTCTAGAGATTGTGGGATTGAGGCCAAACGGTCAAGAGGTTGAGAACTGTAAAAAACAGTCATGCATTTGGCCCTGAGTGACCCTCCAGGGGCACAAAACAATAAATGCAGGAATCCAAAAGGCAAGTCAGTGAGCGCAGAAGAGCAAAGCTTGGAGCCAGATTGGAGCCAAAGACCTCTACCAGTGGATGGCCCTGGTTTGACTCTGACAGCCACTGCTAATTTTATCATTGACCCCTTCTGCAAAAAGAGCTAGAACAGAGAACTGCATTAAGGAAGAAGAGCATTGGTACAATTAGGCAAGGAGCTAATTTAACATTTTTCTTTGTAGGATTTTGCACTAAGTCTAGCTTTTTTTGGAATCATGATCATGAGTTTAATGCCAAAAAGTGTAATTGTTTTACTTTAAAAATGAAGGATTATACTTTACTAAATTTTTCCAAATCCCATAAGCTTCAATTGAAGTTAAAATAAGAATATATTCAATTTATAAATGCAGGGTTTTTTTTGTATTGGAAATAATATATTTCTTCTGTATGTTACATCTGCAGGGAACATTGCTGTGGTCCCATTTATCAAAACCATTGGTTTAGGCCTTGGAGTCTTAATCTGGGGATCATTTAATACCTTAACAGGCTGGGCAAGCTCAAGGTAACACAAAGAGAATTATTTCAACTAAGATTCTCTGCACTCACGCTCTGTGTAAGACAAGTGTTAGGGGCTGGGCTAGCTGAGAGGAATGACATAACTCTGATCCTCACACAGATCACGGCTGGCAAGACATACACATAAAATATGCACCTTTAATTATCATTGGCCCTAAATTCTAATGACTCATCTAGATACTTGGTCAAGATACAGTGAAGAATTATCTGTAGGGAATAGAAGTAGGGAGAAAGGGGAACTGATGTTTATTTTCCATTTTTATTATGTGACAGTTTGCTGGACATGTTACATGCATCATTGTCATCTCATTTTCACAAATATACAAAGTGAGCAATATCTTATCAGAGAGCTGATAGACAAAGAGGTTGAATAACTTGCTGAATGTCAGAGAGTTAATAAGCCAGGCTTCAATTCCAGGTCCTTTGCTTCTATATTCTTCCTTCTAGAGGCTGAGGTAGGATCAGAAAACCACCACCCAGCTTCCCAGTCATCTTTATGAATAAAGTTTTATTGGAACACAGCCAAATTCATCCATTTAAGCATGGTCTATGGCTGCTTTTACACTACAGTGGCAGACTTGAGTAGTTGCAAGAGACCATCTGACCCACAAAGCCTAAATATTTACTGTCTGGCCCTTTAAGGAAACATTTGCAAACCCCAGCTTCAGATCTGGGCTGTCCTGTGTGGCGGTCACAAGCCACATGTAGCCAGTTTAATTGAAATTGAAATTAATTAAATTCTGATAAAATTAAGCATTCAGTTCCACAATTGCACTAGCCATATACCAAGTACTCTGTAGCCGTAGAGGGCTAGCAGCTCCCCTATTATACAGGTAGGAGAGCCCCATCCTCACAGAAGTCCTGTTGGGTTGTGCAGCCTTCAGTACACACATTAACATTCAAGTCAGGTTTGGGAAAATGAGAAGGAAGGATGTTACCCTTACCTTACTTTTCGGACTCCTCTTCCCTCTTTCAGCATTATAACAACCTCAATAATAACAATCCTCCAAAGCAAACTAACCTCCAATCCACTCTTTTCTGTCCTTCCCACTCTCCCCTGCTCTCCACCTGCTTCTTACAGGTGCTCTTTCCTTTTGCTTTTTCTCTTGCCCTGGACGGTTTACAGTGATTGCTGGCAATGATCACTACAATGTCAAGGCATGAAGACAATAAGTTTAAGGTAATGCCAAAAATAGTGATCTTTAGCCAAACAGTTTCTAAAAAATTTGTTTCAGTACTGCACAAAATTGCAGGCAACTCATTAGTATTCAGTTCTCTGCTTACTCTATTGTCTCTTCTTTCTTCCTGAGTCTTATTAATAAAGGGACACTCACAAGTACTCTTCATGTTAACTCACTAATCTTCATTATAAACCTATATGGTAGGTATATTTATTATCCCCATTTTAAACATGGGAAATAGAGGCACAGTGAAGATAGTTACCTTATCTGCATCACAGCTAGTAAGTGAGGGACCCTCGGATTTGAGCCCAGGTATCTGACCCTGAGTCCATATAATTAAACAATGTGATGAACACATTTTCAACAATATCTCCTTTAATGTAGCATTCTCAATTTTCAGGTATGGCTGGTTTGGAACAGATGCAGAAGAAGTATCAACACCGCTGCTAAATTACTTTGGAGCCGGGCTATCAGTAGTAAGGTGCACAGCCATTTCTAACGATTTAGTTCTTCCAAACATTTAGAATACCTTGCAAAGATCCTGATGTGTTTTTTTATACCCTCATTTCATAAAATTGACATGATTTTTCCTCAGATTCTTCATTTGTATGGACAGACTTGGCTTGAGAGCCTTGGGTTAGGAGCCCCATCTTTAGTCTGCAAAAGATCTGAGTCCCTGAGAAAACTGTTCAGCTGCTTTGAAATGCACTTTATGATCAGTCACATTGAGAAGATCCTAACGCACGGCTCGTAAATTAGAATCAGACGGCACATTCAAGTAATTCGCAAACTAAAAAATGCTGTAAAATTAAATGGTGTGCTGGCTTCCTGATGCCCCTGGAATAGCCATTGAGTCTCTCTCCTTCTTTTTACCACCTGGTTTCCACTTTCCTGTCAACCTCATTCAACAATTCCTAACCCTATTAGATAATCATTCTCTCACCCATGAAAACACACACCCATTTAAATACGTATTTTTGGATGTATCTGTGTCTAGTATGCACAGTGTGAATGAGGATGAAAATGACCTTGAATCTCTAGATGGCACTGGTCAATCAACAAAAATCTTTACAGGAATTGGGTCATGTTACATTCAGTCCCCTTTCTTCTCTAGACTTCATATATATTCCCTATCAGGGTTTCACATAATGGATAACACTGCCTTGAAAGATTTAAGTACTTTTTTTTATTTTTCAGGGAAAGAACACCATATTTCTCATTCTCCTGCAGTGATGGCTTTTCCCCAGCCACATTCAGGAACAATCTCTTTGTCATTGAAATGTTGCCTTAGAGAGTGGTTCCAGGACAATTGGAGAAGAAATAACATAGATTATTCTAAAATAGCGGATTCCCGACAGTTTTGGCTAGAGGCAATTTTATGTATTTTGTACAATTCACAAGGCATTGTAGTTTTGAATAGCTCTCTCAAAAACAATTTCTTTATACCCAAAATTGTACTGTAGCATGCCTTAGTTTTGGCTTCATGGTAATTTGAGGCATTTTATTCAATCCATCAGGCATTGTTTTTCAAAATATTTCTTCTTTAGAAACTGTAAATTCTCTAAAATTGCAAATTGTGGTTCTATTGCTTCTTCTTCTGTGACCTTAGGGAAATCACTTAATTTCTCCAAGCTTTGGTTTCATCATCTGAGGATAAAGTGGGGATAATAATTGCACCAGACTCTGAAGATATTTTGAGGATTAAATGAAATGAAATATGTTAAGTGCTTTGTATAGTGCCAAGTAAATGGCTACCATGCTTTATTCTGGGTAATTTTCATTATAATAATCGTTATTTCTGTTAATAACTATTTCATGTTCAATTACTTTGGGCATGAGTTGTCCAACTCTGCTAAACTAGGCAGCACCCCCAGGGAATCATGAAGCTTGGTCTGGGGCAGGGCAATGCAATGATCTCTCCCTGAGGTGCACCCAGGCTCCCCTCTGCGTTTCGCTACTGGAACATTTCATTTCATTCCTTTAACTCAAATCAGTTTCCTTGAAAGACATTCATTGAATAAGCTTGGAGTTTCAGTCAGTATAAGGAAAGTTGGTCTATGGTTACATTGGTTTGGAATGTTGCTTTTCTTTTTAAATATTGCTCCAGTCTTTAAAGGATTCCTTAGATCATTCTAGCTTTGTATTTTCGCTATATAATATCTAAATAAGTATCAGTCGGTCTCTACCACCAAAACCACTCTAGGTATTTTAAACAGCAGAGGATCTAACCCAGAGAATTGTTTACAAAAGTGTTCTAGGGCCAGTGGAGCAAAAGGAGGAAGGTGGCGTTGCGGAGAGCTGGGGACCACACCCAGCTGGCGCTGCCGAGGCGGCAGCCCTGCCCTGGGCCCCCGCTGCCGCTGCTCCCAAAGCGGAGGGCTTCTCTCACCTTTTAATCTTACTCATATGCTTCCCGTGGGCAAAAGCTAGCTGCCAATCCAGTTTGGGGCATGATTTTCAGTTGTCTAGGCCCTATGGTTCAGGAGAGAATATGTAAGGGTGGGGGGAGAGCTGACAGCAGAAACAGCCAGAGCACTCTTAAATATGCTTCATAAAGGGCAACTTTCCTTTTCAATTAAGAAAATGCTTTGCATTGTCCTTGAGTCTGCCCTCTGTTTTCCCTCTTCTCACGTAATGTATCCGCTATCAAATCAGGTTCTCACTCTTCTGTTTAAGAACCTCTGAAGGCTCCTATTAGATTCAGACTAGATCTGTCTCCTTATTCTGGCATGCCCTCCACTGTTACAGGTCCAGCCCTTCCTTCTTCCTGGCACATCTCCCTCCCTGTACTGTCAACCACTGACCCAGGACTATTCATCACACCACACACCAGACTGCCTTCGGTCCAAAGGCCCTTTCCTTGCTCGGCCTCCTTGGCCACCCTTAAATATCAGTTGAGATTTTTCACCCCATGTGATGTTTTCTTGCATTCATTTTTCCTAATTAAAATGAGCCATCCCTAACTTCCTTTGTGGTTCTTTTATCAACAATCTCAGAATCTGTTTCGTATCATTCATACCAAACCCTTTATCCTTGAACTATGAGATCCTGAAGGACAAGGTCTGTTATTTATTTTGTATGCCACGTCTCCCACCATCACTCTTAAACTTTGCTACACAGTGCCTGTCACATAATAGATGCTCAGCAAATGCTTGCTGAGTTCCGTTGTCAATGTAAACACACAGATGTATCTTGCCAATAGTAAGATGTGTAGCATTGCAAATCTAGGGAAATTGCGAAGGTTGGAAATGAAGAGAAGCCCCTTTGGGTATAAGATACTGATTTTTTTTTCTAAGTTTCCCATGCTTTTGACAGCCTTTATAGACATGATTGTGCAACTTTGTGTTTGACACAGTGTACCAAGTCTGTAGCCACAAAGGCTTTGTGATCTATCAGGTTTTATGTTCATATACTAAAATAAATCTTACTACTTTGTCCTCACTTAATGCCTCTGCACCCCCTTTTGACTAACTGATCCGGGATTCTTCTTTCTGACTTACCTATTTTGTGACTAGCTCTAGTCACATGGGCTCAAAACATCTGCTTTCTTAGTCTTGATTTCTTTCTCATGCTCAATGCTCACCTCTTCTATCCAGTTTGTAGTTACAGCCATTCCCTGACATGGTCTGAGATTTCACAATGTGCCAAAATTTTCACTGAGAATTTTGTAGGCATTATTATTATTTAATTCTCATTACAGCTCTGTGTAAAGCGGGTATATCCCCATTTCTTTAGATGAAAAAGTAGAGAATCAAAGAGCTTAAGAAATTTGTTGGAGGGCCATACAGTTGTTTGCAGAAACACTCAAGGACTTTCAGCTCTCTCCTTCAGGTATTTCTAACAAATCATCCTCGTTGTTATTAGAAAAACATTCTGGTCTATACAAAGTAAAGGGTTTTCATTGTAACGTCGAGAAGAAAATGCAATCACGATGTCTAATATTAGTTTTGCAATGAACATGTATAAGTACACACACATGCTTATTTAATTAAGATATGCAGATATAATTAGGTCTTATGCATCCAATTATACTGAGTGTTAAGTATTTTGTGGACCTTGAAGGAGATATAAGGTGCGGCTCCCATCTTCTGTTGAATTAGAATATCTTTAGAGAAAAAAATGCAGCAAATGTTCTGGATTGTGTGATGATGATTCTGTGTTGTGGAGATTCAGAAAAGGGAAAGATTTGGTGAGCACTGGCCAGGGGTTGGGGATATTGTCTTCCCACATTCAGCACTTCAACTTTTCTTTGGTTTGGATAAGAAAAGGAAAGTATATCGAGTGTCTGGCTTAGGAAGAAACACAAGCAAAGCAGGTTATGGAAGATGGAGATGGACAAGAGCCCGGAGCAGGGCCTGGTCAGAGTTAGAAGACCATGCAGGGAATATGCTGAGAAAGACTGGGTGGATCAGAATGCAGACAGCATAAAAACCAAAAAGGAAAGTTAAGTTTCCTATGGAAGGGAATATGGAGGCATTCAAGTTTTCAAAGCAAGAAAGAGACTAAATGAAGGACGCTAACAAGGAAATTTTTAATTTTTACGCAGAAGATAGTGTATCATATGCACCATGCTGCACTTAGTTATCTACACTATTTCAGCCTCATATGTCCTTTGAAATCTCCTTATATTGCTTTAATTTTTAATCCATGCGAACATGCTAACAAAGGAATGCCAAAAATATACCAAAGTTGTTAGTTTTCTTAAGTTAATTTAGTACTTGCCCCTATTTAGTGTATTTCCATGGCTCAAAAGTCAATCATGAGTGAGGCATTTGTGACAAAGATACTGAACATGAAAGACAGTGCATTATGAGACAGGTATTAAAAAGCGGGAAATTTCCCAATAGGATGATACATGTATTTAACCTTTTAAAATATATTCTGAAGATCTTACCATAACAGAATATGGAGAACATCCTCTTTTTTTAAAAAACTGCATAGTATTCCATTGTGTGACCATCAAGTTCACCTCCCCTGGGTGTGGGTTTGGCCGTGGTCTAGGGCCTGGGGTGGGATTGGCAAGGTCAGGAGCAGACACCCCAGTGGCGTCAGTAGAAGGCCCCAGAGCCTCCTCCATGGGGTCTCACAGTTTGCACTACCATCAGTGGTGCTCGCCACCTATAGTTTGGCCCACTGAGGAGGCTGTTAAACTTTTAGGGTACTGTCAATATAATAGGTGAGAAAAATTATTTCAAGGCAGTTTTCACTTATATACTTTTTGCCACATAATTCCAGGGTTCAGCAGGAATAAGAAGAAAGACGGGGCCTTTGAAACAACAAAATCAGGAGAAAAATTTGATTTGGGGGGGAAAGCTTATAAATTTAGCTTTTAAGCTTATGAGTTGCTTATAAATTTAGTTTATCAGTTGTAGTTAAGGACAATGAGAGACATCAAAGAAAATAGTAGGCCTGGAGAGTTGTCAGGACCACTAAGAGGTGGGTTGGAAATAATTGTCATATATCATTAGGACTTGATTTAAGCTGCGTTTACTCTTAAAATTCAGACAAATTGATATGAACCAGAGTTATAATAATATCACTAAAGTTTATTTTCTTTACAGTGCTTTCATATTTTTGTTAATCAAAAGTGAAATACCAAGTAACACGTGTTCTGCGGACACCACATCATTATTAACGGAGCATGTGAGTACAGTGTGACACACAGCTGGGTTTGAAACGTGGATTAAGATTTTTTAAAATGCATCGATTTGACATACAGATGAGAATATGGTGTTGTAGTTTTGCTTTTGTTTTCAGTCAAGGCTATCTAAAATATCTCAGCCTAGGTATTATGGCTCGGTCTGTGTGGCAATCAGTCAGTATCGTCACAGTAAGGCTTCTCAGCAAACAGAGTTCTATTTATTTTTTATTAGCAGCAAATCCCTACTAGAAGATGTACCTAAAAACCGTTATTTTGGAATGCCTTAAGGATAGGTGCAACGGGGAACCCTAAACATACTGACGAGGAATAGGAACATTACTTTAGAAAGAAGGAGGAAGGAGGTTTTAAAGTCGGCCCAGGGAGGCAGTGTGTGTGAGGGGCGTTGGGGGAGCAGAGGGGGAGTGGGTCAGAGAAAACCAATGAAAGAGTAAATAAAGTTAAATGAAAGGGTAAATAAAGTTAAATGAAAGGAGGAATTTGGTTTGATTTTCTTCCTATTTCTCTTTTCTACCACATCCTGTGTCACTCAAAGTTAAAACAGGAAATATGTAAGGAGTCACAATTTTGACCTTAAAGAACCTAAATTAGTCTGAAATGGCAAATCTAGGTTAAATAGGGACAACCTTTAAAAGAGATCTCCACAGCAAAACTGTCAGTGGCTATATGTGCAAAAGTGCTTTAGGGGTAACCCCCCCTGCACTGTGAGCCCACACCCTAGCCTTCCCGCCCCAAGCAGCTCGTCTGTCTGCCACAGGTCCGCTGCTCCCTAGCTGTCCTCTGAATCCAGCACCCCGTGGAGGTGTTGCCTCCCCAGAAGGTGCTGCCTCTGCTACATAATGCAAACTTAATTTTCTTCTCCTTCCCTTCTTCTCCTGTCAAAACTCTTTATCACTCACTAAGGTAGCCGAAACCTTAGTTAAATCGACTCTAAACTTAAATAATAATAATTCACTTAAATGTAAGAGAAACAAGATTTATTCATCGGTAAGCATCTCTAATTAGGGAACTATTTCAGAGAGAATGAGGGATTTGGGACTGAAGGGACACCCTGACTACTTTAGGGATCCAGATACCTCCTAACCAACCACCCTCCAAACAACGGGACAAAAAAGAACAAGAAAATAAATGCAACTTGGTAAAAGGTACATAGTAGGCTACCTGCCTTAGAATTTTCTAGGCAAGATGGAAAGATAGAAGCTAATGAAGTTTAAAGATACATACATCATGATTATCTTGCAACCATACTGTGAGCACCTAAGAAGAAAATATTATTACCAAAGGACAACTTGACTTAGCACATGACAAATAATTCAAATCTAGTTCCTTATCTCTTACAAAAGCATTAAGAGTATAACATCAAGGAACCTTAGCTAAGAGGCAAAGAGGATTATATTCAATAGCAGAAATATTATGAATTTACTCATAATTTTCCTGTCTTAGAGTATTAGCCTAATCTTGAAACATGGCTGAAAATGTTTTATTTAACTAATCCAATAAAAAAAAATCTGAACAAAAAAAATTGCCTATTTATCTTAGGCATTCCATAGCAGAAGAGTCTGAGTTTTCCTTGGTCCTAATTTGTTTACAGATTATTAAAATATGCAAATGAAAATAAGCATTAATAACCACTCGTTTTGATAGGTTTATCAACATAGCCATATATCAAGCTGTGAAAAAACTTGACAGAGAAATTGCCAACTACCAAAACCTTCTGAATGGAAGAGGAACAGAACAGAAACATTTGAGTCTAGATACCACAAATCAGAATGTGTAGGACAACATGTCCATATTTTAAAGTATGTTTGAGAGAGAAGAGAAAAACACTGAAAATCTTTTTGTCACCAGTGGGATTACCAACTGACTGCTGTTTTTGTTTTGGTTTGTTCCATTGTTTGTCCCAATGTTTTCAATAGGTGATGAGCAGAACCGGAGAACCCTGTCCTGATTATTCCTGGGTGGATAAGCTTTCTGCAGCACAACACCGCATTGTGTAAGAAGAGGTTCTGTTATTCTGTTTCATATTTGGTTAAAGAAAGGATTACCAGAGTGAAGCCATCTTCATCTGAGCTCAAGAAGAAAATGGTAGCACAAGGTTTGACGTTAGCTCCATGGCGGAGAGACTTTCCCGTCCCTGCTGAATTTTTAGGTGTACAGGCCCTTGGTCCCATCGCTTTAAGGAATTTTTAGTCCACTGCAGTATCTCTAACCAATAAGTAGCTCATGAAAACAATCTCATTTTGCAAGACTGTTGTGCCTAAAGTAAAAAAGGCCATGGGATAGAATGACCAACACACTCAACGATCACAGCAGAATTTGGCGATACTCTCCTCTAGCAGTGTACTTACTGTTCAGGAGGCCTGCCTCCCCCTTGGAAACGCCCCCACTCACACAGTCTTATAATTCTAAGATATGCATTGTCAAACATAGAATATTTTGTATCCATATAGGTCCTACTCCCCGACTCCTGCCATCTCATAAAGACCAGGAGAGTTAGGCTCAACATCAGCTCCTACGTTTTAGGGCTTTTAGGGGATGATTTTGGCAAAGAAATACAAAATTAGGTAATAGTACCTAGCTCACATTTTACAGTTGACAGCAGTTTTAGACTTTATGTGGTGACACCTTCTTTTGCCTCAATAATATAAAGGATTGCCTCTGTTAATATATACATTGTCCTCACAATGGGAATGAGGCACTGCCTGGTGTGTAATAAATGCTCAGTAAAATATTTGAGTAAATCGAATGAGTGAAAGAATGAACTAACAAACTGAAAGATAAATATGTTGCTGTGTTTGCTTCAAAATAAAACATCGCTCAAAACATTTTTTCACAAAGCATCTCCTTTGTTAAGAAAAGAACTTTTACTTGCCTCATGGTTAGCCAGCCTGGTCTGTTAGCCTGGTTTGCACCTGGGCCACTCCTCCAAGACTGTGACGTCCCGGCTTCACCGTGACACAGGGATTTCCAGTGTGAATAGAACTCATTGCCGAGTTGGTCCTATGAGTTCCTAGTGTCACGTTCCCTAAAGCACTATTAACATAGACTTGGAGAATTTGTTTTTAAACTTGAAAATGAATGTTGTTTGCCTAAAACTCTTTCCTATTTCATGTCATTGTGCTTTGTATTAAGTTAAAGGGACTGTTTCAAAATATTAATCACCTCCCTGCAAAATCATTGGAACCGCTTACCTCATGTAGGTGTGGCCCAAGCCTCAGGTGTCAACATGATTGCACTGCTTAAAATGGAACATTTTCCTCTTACAATAAGTCATGTTTTACTGAAATAGCTAGATTATTTTATTAAATCAGAGTTTCCTCTTGGCTAAGGCACAGAAAGGCAAGTCTGTGGTTATCAGTAGTTGTTTTGAACAGCATGAATTTTGTGCTATTCTGTCCTAGCCAAGTAGTGCTTCTTGTACACAAGCGTGGGGCATAGTGTCAGTCCACAAATACTTCATATTTAATTAGAGAGCCAATTTCATGTAGACTGTATAATAGGACAGCAATAGTCTCCTCTGTGTACTGACAATTTATAATGATAAACCATTATAGCTTCTGTAAATCATGTACTTCCAAAATTAGACAGTGAAGGACGGAAGCTGCCCTCTTAGTCCTGACACCACCTTGACACCTGCAGGGTATTTCTTTGACTTCTGCCAGTCACAGAGCTCAAGATAGATGGGTGATTTCTGCATAACTGCTTGTGATTTACATTTTTGAGCATGCTTTAGTTATGATTCTATTTGTGTGTTTGTCAAAAATATTGCTGTGGGCCTAGATTAATAGTGACTTATTTGTTTTTTAAGGGGCTGCAGTCTTGCGGTGGTGTCTGGAATACTCTATGGATCTACATTTGTGCCAATCATTTATATTAAGGACCACAGCAAAAGAAATGACAGCACATATGCAGGGGCAAGCCAGTATGGTGAGAGTGAGAAGTTACTTCTTCAATAAACTCAATACCTGTCTTCCACATAAGTATATAAAAAGAATGTGATCATAAGAAATGTTGGCACATAGATTTGATCCTACTTTTCATTGTCATGGTAAATTAGAAAGGCACTGAAGACTGAAACTATAAAAGCAGTTTGTATTTTCATGTGATCTTTTAGCACACTAAAACTTTAGTCAGGATTCATTTCAGCTACTTGCATCTTAACACATGATTTTGACTTTACAGTAAGATTTACAGATTATTTTCCAGTTAGACGATCTCTGGGAAAAATATGTATTCTCCTCTTTCCAAAAAAAGGTAAAGTGCAGTACACAGTACTTTAAAATCAAGTAAAGATCAAAGCACAGTCTTCCTGAAGGTCAAAGGATAGCCTATTTAGTCAGAGGATATTATTTTTTCAAGCAGAGACTAGTGCATTCAAAGCCTCCCTCATTATCTCAGTTTCTTGTGATAGAATTAATCTCCCAGGTGTAAACTCAATACTACATGCAGTAGCTTTGTTCAAGCCAAAAGGGAGATGAAAGAGTGTCCATTTCAGGGGGTCCTATAATTATGTAGAAACATGGCTTATACCCAGGAAGTGATAAAAGAATGGGATCATAGATAATAAGGTTCTAAATCAGATGGTATGAAATTAGTTATATCTATGTTCAGATCAGGGTGAAGTTTGGAGGGCAAAAGTCATGAGAGAAAGATGGAAAAGCTGGGGTTTGAACTCAACTTTAAACAAGTGGATAGACTTTGAATACATACCATAGTTTCTTCCTTTTTATATTCGAACAGTACCCAAACCTTTTATTAACTTCTTTTTCTTAAGATTTTACACCAATACTTCATGTGTTTTATTCTTCTCATTCTTAAAGGATAAAGCTATTAAAATTGAAGGAAAAACAAGGGTGAAAAAGTAAAATGGAACCAGGAATGAGTCTAAAAACTGTACCACACCTGCTAGAAATAAGCCATAGATTTGGCTGTAAGATTTCTTGTAGCCACAAGGGAAATCAGTCCAACAATTCAGAGAACACAAGATAAAAACAACTAATTGTCCAGGAGTACAGTTGCTCATTGTACTGGTACATAATAAACAATGTCCTCAACAACCCCCTTACATAAATAGTACAGTCACTTCTTAGAGATCTTTCTTATGACAACTCAAATGTAGTCTGATAGGAACACACTTTGTTCTAATTTATTCAAAAATAATTCTGGGAGGGGCATAATTTTTTATTTCATTTATTTAACAAACACATAAGCAGTACATGCTTTCTGCTGGGCACTGTCCTTAGCACATTATAATAATAGATCATTTGGCCCTCACAGCAGCCTTACTGGGTGGATCTCATGAGTATATTTGTTTTACAGTTGATATAATTAAGACAGAAAGAGATTAGATAATTTGCCCTAGTCTCAAGTTAGCAAGTAGTGGAGATTCCCATCCAGGTGGTCTGTGCTCTGATCACTATGCTGTGCTGCCTTTTGTGGTGGTCTGTAGATGCATATGTTGTTCTAACATTGTCCAGAAGTCAGATTTAAGACTTTAGAAGAATCGACAAACTTGGACCTTCAATCATTTCTTCCTAAACATGGCCATCTTCTTTGTCAAAAGTTTAGTTGAGAGAAACATTGAGTCTAATCTATCCTTGCCTGCCGAGAACCTGTAGCACACCCATCTGAATGGCCAAAGCACAGCCTGCTTAAATAGTCAGTGGAGTTGGGGTTGCTCCATGATATTGGGCCACTATCATGTTTTATTTATTAACTCTCTATGTAATTAGGCTTATAGTAAACAAGTGAATAAAACTCTCTTTGGGAAAACTTCCTGATTATCCTTCTGTATAGTGGTCATCTGCAATAGAGATGCTGGTCCCCAGATTGGTCAACAGACCATATAAAGTTAGCACTCCCCAAGGTTCTTCACACCACTCCCCACTACAGACTACTTGGATATTTGCTACAGTTGCCATGGTCATTAGTAAAACTAAGTCCAAAGAGCTTTTCTTAAAAAGGTAAAATTAGCATCATATTTACATAATGATTTTATTGCTTATTTAGCTTTCCAGGAAAACCGTAAGAGCCAGCCTTTTATATTTGTTTATAGTAACTTACTGTTTACTCTCTCTAGGTTTTAAGTATGTTAATTAAAATTCTATATAAACAGCATTTAGAAAACCAGAATGATAAAATAAAATTAATGGTTGCTTTATTTTTAAGGTTAATTTCAGTGAGTTTCTTTCATTTTTAGAACCCTAAATATATTTGAAATGCATAAAATGATATGCTTGAGAGTTTTATAATCTATATTTTCAGATTTAGATTATATGTTTGCACACTGCAGTGGCATCTTCCTTACGAGTACGGTCTACTTTCTGGTGTACTGTGTAGCCATGAAAAATAATCCTAAACTATATCCTGAAGCAGTGTTGCCAGGTAAGAATATTTATTATAAAGCAATCTCCTTACTCACCAGAACTATCATTCTCTACTCATTTAGCTGGAGTAATAATGTCCTGGAAACCAAGCCACCCACACTGAGTGGTGTGTCTGTGTATCTGTTCATTCTCTTTATTGCCTTGGCCCAGTTCACACCAACTATGAAGGATTTAAAAACCATTAATCTGGATATGAAGTGGCACTCAATACAGAACTAAAATTTGAACAATGAATCTAGGGTCATTTCCTAAATCTAAGATCTAAAGATCTAATATCTAAATCTACGATTGCTGCCAAAACATCTTGTATATTGACAATCAGATCTTATTATTTCTTCTTCACTATATAAGGACTCATATTAAAAGTCAGAGTCCTATGACTCTGTTTTTTAAAGGAAGTATTAATAGGAATCATCAGTCATTTAGGAAAACAAACATGTTCTCCAAAAACTAAGGAGAAATTATTTTAGAGTGCAGAAAAGGTGTATGTTAAATTCAAATGCTTTTGGACTTAATCCAATAGGCACTGATAGTAAAATATATGCATAGATAATTCCTCATGTATTTAAGAGTTTGCTGTTGTTCAAAGTGGAATATAGGTCCACAAGTGAAATATTTTAAGGAATAAAATAGAGCATGGATTCATTTTGAGTGCTTTATTCATTTAAGCCAAAATGTGTCTCTATACCTCTATACCATTATAGAAAATGGTAGAATATTTACTGAATGCCTAACTTATGTATCCTGGACATTTTAGCTCATATTTTCATTCAAACTGTAGGATTTTCTTTCCCTAAGCTATAACCATCATTCTGAATTTCACACATTTTTATGTTCCTGATTTAGAGTAAATGGTGTTTGCAGAGCATGTTTAAATCCATTTTCTTCCCTAGGCCCTTCTCCACTACCCAATCTTCACCTCAACTACTACTTGGGGTATTTTATTTAATTTTGATAAAGTGAAAGTGTTGGTAATTATACCCACAGCAGTTAAGAGCAGAGAAATCACTTGGTTTCCAAAATGATCACAAAACACAGCTCAAAAATCCATGTGGGTCCACATGGGCACATTACTATTCCTGCCATATCTAGAGCAGAAATGTTTCAGGAGAAGAGCGTGGTTTGTAAATGTGTGATGTCTGTGTGTGTTTCAGGATTCTTGTCCGGGGTACTTTGGGCAATAGCTACCTGCTGTTGGTTCATAGCTAATCACGCTCTCAGCGCTGTGGTCAGTTTTCCAATAATTACTGCTGTAAGTAGCTGAACTGTTTTTCCAAATTTTTGTTTCCCACTGTAAATCTAATTTTTCTGATGCATTCTTAGTGAATCACCAAAGGCTGTTGTGGAATTTGATTTTTTAGGAGTACAATTAGTATCATAGATTCATGTAGATACTGGTGCTTAGGGATTGCTACCTGGGAAGGAGGCATTTCTAGGAGGTGAGGTCTTTATTTCTAGTAGGTTCTTGCTTGGTTTCACTTTTGTTCCTCTATTCAGGCACAACTTTTTCCACATGCCAAAAAGATTCAGTCATTACCCTGAAGGATCTTATATTCATCTTTATTTTCTTGGAAAGCCGGATTTTTTAAACTGTTTTTAATGAAGATTTCAAACATGCTCATGACCCAACTTCAACAATTGTGAATATAGTCAATCTTATTCTATCAAAAGAGTACATTTTTAATCCCATTGGCGCTGTTCTTCCCAGGTACATAAATGTCCAATGTACATGTCCACTGCTAACTGGACTGTGAGTTCCTTGAAAGCAACATCTATATTGTTTATTGGCACATAATATTCAACTGAAAAGCAAAAAAAGAAAAAGAAAAAACACACACATAGCGGGAGAAAGGGCTTGTTGCCTCTGCGCTGTCTTCCCTGATAAGTCTGAACGCCAGATCAGCTCATGCAGAAGGCTCAGCTTCTCAAGATGGCTCAGCTCTCCTTATTTTCAAAGGCTGATTTACAGATGTGTCATTTATATTAATTTACAAAAGGAAAATATGTGATCCCAGTTGCCAAAATGGTTGTTTCTTTTCCCTAAGATGTCCTTCCTATGTGGCTCTTCCTTGCCTGAGTCCACAGAATGTGCCGCTTCGACCTAAGCACGCATTACTGAAGCACCACGCCCGCACCGCGTCACTCCTTGCAATACTCCTGAGGCCGAGCCTAACCTAATGTTCAGAAAATCACGAGCCAAAAAATATCAAAGGTCAATGATACCTTTTGGCATTGTCTTCTTCCATGTTCTTTGAAGGGAAATAGATTTCCAGATGAAAAAGGGTAAAATTCTTGAGCAATTGGCATAATAACATTAATATTATATCCCCTATTCTATTGTCCTCTCTCATGCTGTCCAAGGTCAGTACAGAAGTGACTAAAGGACCCAGATGCTTCTTGTTTGGTTGAGGCTCAGGGCCTTACATCGTTGATGAAAGACAATCCCTTTGACCTATTTCTATGGCTCTTTCGATGTTGACTTTTCCAGATGCTGATAAACAGAGAGTAATGTATTTTCATTGCTTTGCTTACATGCCAAGAGTAGAGTCAAACTTTGTTGACCCAACCACGCAGACAGTTAAAGTAGTGGAGGGGGAAAACATGTTGAAATTGTTTATTTGAAAGTTTCCCAGAGTTTGCACAGATCTTGAAAATGAATCAAAAATACTAATATCATATACCTTCTTCACAAAGACAACAGTTAATCCAAATTTCAATTTCTTCCCTTCTCAGCCGAAAGAATTAATAGCTTTAATAGCTCAAGTTTTCAAATTGCAGAATCATCCTTTTTTTCCATCTCATTTCTTTTCCTTTCCTTTGTCCTGTTATTTCATCCCTGTCTTCGTCCCTGCTCAGTAACCCATTGTTTATTTTCCCTTACATGGTGTTTCTGCCTTCCGATAACAGTTTTTTATTATTCATTAGAGTTTAATGTTTAGATGTAGTTCATTACCATGGAATAGCATCAATAAAAAACTTTTTAAGTACATGCTACTTCCATATGCATACTATTTGTGAAGTCCAAAACAACATACTAAAACTTCTTCAGCTATGAGATTATCTCATGCCAAAGAAAGTTGTAACATGTTCATGTACTTTTTCCTATTAATTCCATGTTTATTTCCCTAAGGAACTAATTCACTAGAAAAAATAAACTGTTTTATTATTAAAGCATTGTATTATAAATAAATCACATGAAAGAAAAGCAGTCTATGGCACAAAATACAGCGGCATCATCAAAAGAATCAAAATGAAAAACATAAAGAACAAAACAAAAAATAAAGCCTTCATTTTTTACCTGATGCTACTTCATTTAAATGTTGAGTTAGGGTTGAGATTATGAATAATTTTCTCTGACAATATTGTTATATTGTTTTCCTAATACAAATTATTTGACTAACGGGTCAGGCCAGCTCTGCAACATCTACATAGAGTACAGTCACAGAAAAATAACTAATTTAATTAAAGTTCTTATGTTTATTTAAGGGTCCAGGACTTATAGCTGCAATGTGGGGTGTCTTTGTGTTTAAGGAAATACAGGTATGTACAAGGAAGGATCCATCACAGAGATGGATCCAACTAAGAAAGGTATTTAATGCTATGTTTGTGTTATTTTCTGAAAACTACATGTGACTTCTAAGCCCAGAGCAGAAAATACACCTGCATGGGTTTGACAGGTCAGATGTTCCAAATGTTACATCAACCCTAACTAGGAAATAATATACTGAGGATTTGATAACTATGAAACGTTTCTCTCCACCTTAACTCCCTGTAGATTTATACCTTAGTTTAGTTATTTTCCCTTAAGAGATTTGGAAATAATCCAATAAAACATGATAGAGGAAATTTTATTTCATGTAAAATATGATAGATAAACAAGGTAAAAAGGTTTTTTTATTCCAAAGGTAAAAATGTCCTTGGGGCAAATGGAATTTGGAAGTAGATTTTTTTCTGTTGGTTCTCATGCCTCCCAAAGGCCTCCATATCAAACCAGCAACTTCATAAGAACACGTTCTGGTAACAGTATATAAATAACGATGATTTAAAGTTGTGTTATTCAGTAGTTCTAAGATGTGTGTGTGTATTTTCATTAAAAGTTGTTTTAGAATTTTTTCTGTTTACCTGTATTTGTGGAAAAAGTCTTCAGTTGATAAATATACATGATTAGTAGTTTGTTATAGTTTTATTAAAAATAAAATCAATCAGACAATATTTCAAGTCATTATATATATGTTTTCTGTCTTATTATGAAGCTATCCTGGTTCTAAGATCTCATGTTGCTAATCTCTGAGAACCACAAAGTGAACTGTGACCCTGCTGATGACTATTCAGTTTTAGTTTTAAAACATAAATTTCATTCATTCTAAATGAAATGTTTTGATTTAGAAAGCTATAATTTGATAATACTAGTAAGATTCTCAGATTAGATAAGTAATAAATTTGTTTAGAAGATATTTGGACCATGACCTTAATTTTTGTTTTTAAATACACAAGACAACTTAGAGCATTTATAGACCTATAAGTTACTTTTATGTATGTTTCTCATTTAGTTAGGGTTGCTTCTCACAAAAATAATTCTATACCCAAATTCACTGTAAATCTCTTTGCAAATATTTCATCTGTCTCAGAAAGGATAATGATTTCTATGTGAGAAATGGATATTCACTATAACATGGTGAAGCTTTAGAAAATCACAAGTGACCACAGCTTATTTTCATTTATAGCTATAAAGAAGCACAAACTAAGAACAGATTTATTAGAAAACATTTGAAAATTATTTTTGGTCACTACTACAATGGTAGCAATACTGAATTTAAAATCCTCTTCCCTGTAGATACAAGAAAGAACTCCACTGAGAGAGAGAATCCCTAATCATTGAACCTACCATTAATTCCTCAGAGCCCTCTAAAAAAATAATGAAAGACATACATAGAAAGTTTTTTTTCTAGTCTCCTTTATAAAGAGACTCAGACCAAACAGAGAATCAACTTTTATGAATGATAAGCTATAACCAAGTTTAATTCAAGGGTATAATTCAGAAAAGCAAGGATGATTCATATTATGGAAATTAATGTAAGTTATTATAATATTAGGTAAATAAAAACTATGTGATAATATATATTCAAAAGGCATTTACTAATGTGAAAAACCATTTTTATTAAAACCAGTTTTTAATTAAGAAAACCTCTTAATAAAGGAGGAAGCTTTAGGTAATGCAAGACATCTATCAAAAAACAATGGCAAGTACATAATTAAGGTGAAGCATAAGAGTTCATACCTCAACAAACCTGAAAAAAAAAAAAAGGATTTCTCTATAAGTTGAAAGTCAAAGATTTGTCCATCATTGTTTTCTTCCTCCAACACATTATTCAGTATTTTCTGGAGGTCCTATCTAGTGTGGTAAGATATACATAAAAAGCAAGAAGTGTAGATATAGGAAAGAAAATAAGAAAATTATCATTTGCATATAAAATTATCTTTAAAAGTTTAAGAGAATCAGCTTAAAATCTTGGGATCTAATAAGACCATTTAGTAAGGTACTAAAATATAGGAGAAATACAAAACCAATAACTTTCCAGTATGCCACCAATAACCAATTAAAAAGAGGACAATAATTGCTATTAATAGCTACAAAAATTATAAAAATGAGAAAGTAATTAACAAGAAATGTGCTAGATTTATAAAATCACTTTACTACAAAAGTTTGCTATAGGACATAAGAGAATATCGGAACGAATGGGGAACAACTCACTATTGTTACTAGCCACTCTTTCCAATTACATTTAATGTGATTCCTATAAAATCCCAATGGAATTCTGTCTGGAATTTTGAGAGAGAGCTCTAAAGTTTGGCCAAGTATGTATGTAAAAATAATGTAAATTGCAATGTAAAGACGAGGAGAGAGGGTCACACCAAAGCAAAGGGTGAGCTTTGTCGATCATTTTAGAGTCAAAACACATTATAAATCTGTCTACAAACAAAACTGAAGGTGCGGCCAGTGATGCTTAGCCTTCAGCGCAGGGGCCTTAGTGCCCCCTTGACAGTGGGTTTGCGAGGAAAGTTCTAAATAGCCTTCCATGCCAACCAGTGTAAGAATGTTATCAACTAAACACGGAAACCAAAATCCTATCAGAATTTTTAAAAATTATTTTTCTTAGAAACAAAATGAAACATTGGAGGACAACATATGCGAGATGTTTATCTCCATGGCTTATAGGTCCTGTCAGTCGTGTCTTGAAGCAGTCCTCAAAGACACACAGTTAAAAGTCTACCACCTACATTGGAAGGACTTCATCTGAGATCCAGGCTTTTTTGTGTGAAGAAGTTTAATGCCATCGATGCATCAGTCAGATGCTTTGTGCTTCTGATGTTCTTTGTATCTGACACCTCTTCCATGGGAAGTTTGTTCTAGAATTTTATGTTTAGCTTTTGTAAACTAGATAAACATTATATTTTTAGCAACACACTCTAGTCAATATGTCTTCAGTAATAACCAATGCAGGGAATTACTATCACAACAATATATAAGTCAGGAGCTACTGCCAGATAGAGAGTGAGGTGATTTGGTATCTTAGTAGCTGTTTCAAAAATCCAAGTTAGAAACTTTTTGCTTTGAGGAGAATGTTCACATGTTCTTTCTTAGAGTTAACATTCACCTTTGACAAAGGAAAACTATTACTATTGCCCAAATATAATCCATCTTTTCTCTAGGAGACTTGGGCAGATTCTTAACGTTAAAGGGGAAAACTATTTTGCTACATGACATTATTCTTCTGTCTACCTAGAGAATAAAGTACCTTAGTAAAATATTCATGTAATTAGGTGGCACAGTGCCAATAACTGAGGCCCCATATATTGTTTTTTATTATTTAAATAATCAAATCAGTTGTCCTATTAACAAAAGACATTTGGAAATTACCTGAGTGTATTCATTCTTTGAACAAATATTTACTGAGTGCCTGATCTGCACCAGGGCAGGTATCTAGGTAAGGGTGCAGTGTTTAAAACAAAAGAAAAGTTGTCAGGGAACCTTAAAGCCTTAAGGCAGGAGTGTGTGTGTGTGTGTGTGTGTGTGTGGTAAATAAGCAGCTCTGTGCTTTGAAATCTTTGCAGTGCTGTTTTACACTTGTAGAACTTCTAATAAATAGAGTGACTTCTGATAGTGTTGATGACAATGAATCAGACAATTCACCTGGCCCCAACCCAGCTTGCAAAGACCACTCTCTGGTCATCACATGGAGGCCAAGTAATCCACTCGGACTCAACTGTTTTATTAAGCTGAAGAAAGAGGATATACATTTCGGGGAATTTTAGCTATGTATTAATCAGCATTAATCTTAGTAAGAGCTAATAATAATATTACATGATATGACTGTTGGGAGATCTCAATGTAGTTTTAGATAATATATCTAAAATTAAAGAGGTGCGTCCTGTTTTACCCTGTGATGTTCAAATGCCTTAGAGCATCAGGGTGTATACTTGAAGGGAGATATGGACAGCCCGGCCGTCATTCAGAGGGGAACAGCCAGCACAGTGAGGGAGCTTGGAACCATTCCATATGAAAAATAGTCAGAGGAGCCAAAATATTGACCAAACCAAAGATGTATTAGGGATGTAAGGCAGTTATTTTGTAATGTTGGAGGGTTTATCTTGTGGGAGAGATTAGAATTGATCTGTCTGTACCCTTAGAGACAGAATTTATAGGAAATAAAATATTTCTACTTAACGCAGAAAGATATTTCTTTGCTAATCTAAAGATGGGTTGGCTACACTGGGAAGCAGTCAGCATTTCCCATCTTTAAGACCAATGCTCTATACGTGGCTGAGCAAGTAGAGCTTAGTGTCTCTTTCTTCCTCGCCCTTCAGCTCAGTCTCTCTCTCTCCATCGGACGCCATCACCTCTCCCCAGGAGGACTATAGTTGCCTCCTTATTGCTCCCCTCGCATCCAGGCTGACCTCCTCCAGTCTGTTCACCATCTGCAAAAAAGTGTGGGCTCTGTGGAATGCAAAACCAGTCTTTTCACCACAACCAGCTGCATCTTCCTTTAACGTCTTCCCATTGCTCGGAAAAATAAAACCCAGAAGTGTAACCTATAAGATCCCTGTCTGCTCAAGCCACTGGCCCTCCTACCTCATTTTCTTCCACTTAACTCTCATTGCTCTAGTCACACTGACCTTTCAGTCCCTGGTGAGTACCATGCTGTCCCTTACACCTTTTGCTCACCATTTTAAGCCCAGTGCATATTTAGCATAGTGGATGCACACGTGTATTTACTGAATAGGTGAATTAGAAAGTGGCTTGTGGGTTTTCAAGAAACTCTGGATGATTACTTGGAGGGATAACCAAAAGCATAGGTTGCTAGGACAGGTGGTTAAAAAGGTCCCTACCAATACTGAGAGTCTGTGTTTTTTGTGTATTTGATTCAGATTTTCTTAATCATTTTTATTACTGTATATATTATTTATTACTTTATTATATTATTTGATTACTTTTTTTATTATTCAGGGTCTACGAAATTACCTCTTGGTGATACTTGCATTTTGCATCATCTTGACTGGAGCATTATGCACGGCTTTTTCTAAACTCTAACAATCACAGGACCAGCAGATGGCAGCAGTGGTTAAGAGAATGCGTCTGCTGGACACTAGCGAGATGGTGCTGAGGACAGAGTTCATTTTCATACAGCAATGGATCTAACCCGTCTTGAATGGGTAAATGATATTTTCCACAAATATGACAATAAAGGAAACCTGAGTTTCAGTCAAGTATAAAAATGAAAAATTCTTCTAATGAACTATTTATGTAGGCAGGACTTTACTGGGTGACTAAAACTATGTTCTTACAGCATTACACCTGAGAGTGTGCCTTTTACCACGGTATGTACTTAGTGTTTTATAATCCAGAAAACTGTGGAGTTCATATACAAAGAATTGTTTATATGTCCAAATTTCTAACATATTACCCTCATAATGAAGACAGGCAGACAACTGGGAGGAGGGGAGAAGAGGACCTACCTACCTCATCATGAAATGAGATTCCAAAGATATCTGGGTCCTTTGCTTGAAAAAGTAAACGTCAGAGTTGGTAAATGAATGTTACAAAGGCCATTTCATTATTTTTAACTCAAACTTATTTTTAATTCAAATTAATATTGCCAAACTCTCTGTCACTCACCTATCTTAGCTCAAAATGCTTTTGATTATCTCCAGATAAAATCCATCTTCAAAGAACAGAAATTTCCCAACCAGTAAGAATATATGTATAATATATATACATACACATACAAATACATGCAAAAATGAATACACACACGCATATGTATGTACAAGTCTATATTTTGGGAAAATTCTAGAGTTGCTGAAGTGGGAGTCTACATTATCAGAGTGAGAATTTAAAGGGAACAAGCATGCTTTTGGATGTTTTTTTTTTTCCTGAAATAGGCTTTTCTAAAATATTATCTTCTAACCAGAGGTTTTCTTCTTGTTTTAACCTGTAGTTACCACTAGGCAAAAGAAAATGACAGTTATACTGTTTTTATTTCTTTACGAAAGCTGAAATGGAACTGCCAGTACAAAGTTTATTGCAATGGTAGTCAAATTCTTAAAATAATAGAACGTCTAGTTAAGTGCACACTTCTCAGATTTCACCCAATGGTACATTACTTTGCTATTTCCGGAGAGACAGAACAGCATTCTGCCTCAGTGTACAAGCTCTGGAGCTAACCTGTATGGGTTTAAATCCCATCTCTGCCTCATCTTAACTGTATGATATTGAATAAGTTCCTGAGCCCCCTTTATCAGATTCCTCATCTGTAAAATGGAGATGATAATATCCAGCTCACATGGTTATTGTGAGGTTCAAGTTAATTAAAATCTGTAATGTATGTTCAATATTGCCTGGCACTTGGTAAATATTATATAATTCTTAGCTATTATTATCCATTGAGAAAGAAAATATGTGTCTATAGACGGGAGAAAACCTTGTCAAGAACTATTGTCCTCACCACTACCCCACTGAAACAACTATCTATTATTCCTCTATATGAGTGTAATTTAAAAATGATACTACAGTCCCTGTTTAATTATTGAATTGCTAATACAAATAAATATTTGATTGTAACATCTTACAAAAATTTGTTTTAATTTTAACTTCAAATAGTCATTAATTATATTGATAACTGAATAAACTGACATGATACAAAAGCTATTTTTCTCATTTAAATGTATTTCAATTTTTAATATTGATAACATTTTGTTATTCTTTAGTTGAGATTGCCAATTTATATGCAAAGTAAAACCATGGCAGGAGCATGAAAAATGAAAAAAATCCTACTACTATACAGTTTCTGCTACCGCACACTTCCTGAAGAGTAGTGTGGAAAAAACAAGATTTTGAAAAACGGTTACCAAACCAACAACTTACTGTGTAGAGGTTAGTCTGGACTGGCAATTGACAAATCTCTACATTCTTTGCCCACCTTAGGAACTTAATGCCTATCTCTCTTGAATTTCTGAGGCTTTATTTTTCCTTTTCCCCTATGGTCAAGTTCTTGTGTTTATTCTAACTTTTTCTGACTTGACTTTCTGTCTCTGGAAAGGGCATTACACAGATGGTACTATCTTAAGCAGGGAACTAGCAGCCCAATAAGGCTGACTGAAAAAATTCCTAATGAGTTTTAAAGAATTAATAGTACAATATTTACCATGAGCTGCCAAATGTCCTTTTATTCCTGGTGAGCAGATTTGTTTGTCCTTGGGGTTGCTGACTACTAGACCTGTATGTGCTAATATTGGCAGAGCTGAAAACCATATTGAGTGAAAAATGCAATTTGTAAAACCATGTACACAGTATGGTACTATTTAGGAAAATTCTTAAAAATCAAAGTAATATATGTATTTTCTATAAGTGAATATATAGGCAACAGTAAGAAAAAGATGTACACAAAACTCAGAATAGTGGCTGTTTCTAGTAAGGATGCATGAGCTCAGAATGGCAATGGTGAGATCAAGGTGAAGTTGAGCATTATCTGTAATGCTCTAACTTTCATAGCAATGAATCCATGTATGTGTTCTTTAATATCTGTTAAGAAATCAACAGCATAAAAGTTCAGAAGCGTATGTCTAACTGTTAAAGTAATTAAGTCTAAGTAAATAGAATATGATGAATGTTATTTTCCTCTTTATTCTTTTTAGTGCTTTTAAAAATTTCAAAGCAAGCATGCACATACATGTACACACAAAAAAGATGAAAGTCAAGGCAAAGTTGAGAAATTTTCCAACTCAAGTCCTACCTCCTAAAGGTAGAAGTCAGAAACACTTTCCTATACTCCCTTGCAGTAGGTTGCAAGTGTTATTCCTGACTATGTAGCCTCCAAGCCCAATTCTGTAATCTTGGGGATTCTGTGAGCTACCTATTAGAGTTGTTTCAGAAATTTGGCCTCATTTTAAAAAAAAAGTCACAAGTATAGCCTATCTTGATCAACTTTAATGAGGCATAATTACATCCAATAAAATCGTCCCATGTTTAAAAGGACAGTTCTATGAGCTTCAGCAAATATATAACTCATGTAATCACCACTACAACCTAACTACAGATCATTTCCAGCAACCAAAAGTTCCATTATGCCCTTTATAATTAACTCTCATGCCCCAGGCCACCAGGGATCTAGTTTCTGTCATTCTAGATTACTTTTGCCATTCTAAAATTTCGTATAAATGGAGTCATATAGTAAATTCCCTTTTGTGTCTTATTACTTTCATCTTATAGCCATTTCTAAACTTTTTTTTACCAATATAAAACAATTTTAATTCATTCTCAATTATCTTCCCTACTGGAAGAAAGCATATATGTGTATTCAAAATAACCACTATAGCAAAAATGATTAACATATGTACTTGTTATATTTAAGTGTTTATGTTAACTTGTTAAGTGTTATATTTATGTTAACTTGTTATACTTGTCATGTTCCAGAAATTTACTGCTTTAAATTAATAGTATAGTTAAGAATTCTTAGCTGTCCTTTGAGTTCATCTCCATGCTATATTGTTCTCTTTTGAGAGGCTGTAAAATATTAATGTAGATCACCTCCATTTTCTGTGTTGGAAAAAAAGCATGTATTTTTGGGTTTCCACAACAACCTAGTGGATTATAATCTCTGGGATTGAAAAGTGTGAATTTGCTTTTTTTACAAGTACTCTTGGTGATTCTTACCACATTGTGCTCTAAATTTTTTTGTATTTGTGACTTACACCTTGTTATTTTAAATTTTTCAGAGCTATTTTTAAAATTAAAAAGAATATTCTGCCTTCACTCCTAGAGAGAGAGAAAATTTAAAAAAAGATGTATCCATTTAATTGGATGAAGATATTTTTAAGACGAAAAAAATGAAATGCTTAAAACCAATCTGTTGAAAGTGAATTTTTTGTCAAAAAATAACAATAATAATAACTAGGCGTCATCTCTCTCTTTTTTGGCTCAGACTACTTAACTTGCACATGTTGAATCATCTCCAAGATGTTGAAAGCCAAGTCTCGTTTTTGCTTCAGATTCTCCAGACTATTTATTTCTTTTTCTATTAATAAAATCTCTAACACAATTCATGTTGACAAGATCCCATGAAAACAAAAATACCAGTTTCCAAATGGAGATTTTCCAACGAGACCTAATGAAATAAAATCACTGAAAATGAACTGGGGAGGAAGGTGAGACTAGTTACTGGGTGGGGATGGTAAGCTATAAGCTAGAGACTTAAGAACTTACTAAAGCAATCCACATGATTTTCTGAAGAACCTAATGTCTTGCTAAGACACTTTTTTTTTTCCTCTTAACAACCAGGTACTTGTAAGCACTATTTCTAAGTCATTCATATCTTACATAACTAATGAGTTTATAAATCTCTCTCACATATACCATAAAGTTTTGACATATGAAACTCACCTCAAATAATTTTTTCCAACAAGGAAGAGAAGTCTATATTGTTTCCCTTTCTTCCAAAACTATTTGAGAATTATATTGGCTTTATCTACATATGACAATTAAAATTCTATGAACTCCTTGAAAGTAAGTTGTTGATTCATCATTTTATTTGCTAGAACCTAGCAAAGTGCATGGAACACAAGAAAAAAAAATGTGGGTTTTTTTGGCCATGTACTTTGAAGAACATTTTAAAGTCTAAAATGTATTGACCAATGATTCTTTTAAAACAGATCCTTAGTATTTTACTGTGTCATACATTAAATATTTAGTGAGTAGTTTAATCTGTTTATTGTCATATTTAATTACTAAAATCTTGTTTAAAATTTTTGCTTTTGTGTTCATGTATTTTTCAGCTGTGTTCTGGTATAGTTACTTGGAAACAGTTTGATCCTTTCAAGGTTTGTTTTTACACTTTGGTTAGGTAGAATTACAACAGTATTTAGTCTAGGGTTTATTCATCCCACCACTACTGATTACCCTTCTGAGTACTCTGGTACTCAGATGACTTTAATATTAAGAGGGTTTTTTTGCTCTTTGTTTTGTTTTTGTTTGTTTGATTGATTACTTTGGCTGTGGTGAACATGAAATCTTCCAACCCCTAAGACTTTTAGTAATTTTTTTCTACCTGCTCCTTTCTTTCCCATGGTTCTCTGCCCAGTTGCTGTATTTTTCTCCCACATAAGTGCTAATCATTAGTCAGCTGAAGATTTGAGAAACCTCTGCATATTTCTGCATCTCCAGTGTTTTCTCTCTCTCTCTCTCTCTCTTTCTCCCTCTCTCCATCTTTCCTATTCTGGTATTTTACCCTATGTATTCTACCTGCCTTGATCTTCCCAGATTTTCATTTCTATCTACTCAACTCAGGAAATTGCTACGCTTGGTTTGTATTCCCCATACTGCTGCACCATGCAAACTTTAACCAGGCAGTAAAATGGGAAAACTGTAGAGCTCAACTTATTTGTTTCCCCTTCTGATAGGGATCATAGCCCTGTCTGTTCAGCCTGTGGTCCAGCGTTTGATATATTTCATCCTTTTTTTAATTTACTTCATATGGAAGGACTGACTTAGTCCCTGCTGCTCCATCTTTGCCAGAAGCAGGAGTCCTCCAATGAGTATTCTGCTACATTTTCACTGCAATTTTTGTCACATTTTCATAAACAGCATTATCAAAAAATAATTAGGTATTATTCTAGGTTGCATATGGTCCCCCAAGAAATAGGTCCAAGTCCTAATTCCTAGAATCTGTGAATATGACCTTATTTGGAAATAGGGTCTTTGTGGATGTAATTAAATAAAGGATCTAAAAATGAGATGATTCTGGATTTAGGATGGGTTCTAGAGAAAGAGAAAGGAGATGGCTGCTTGACACGGAGACACAATGAAGACCACATGAAGAAGCAGGCAGAGATTGGGATGATGTAACTACAAGCCAAGGATTGCTGGAAGCTGCTAGAAGCTAGGAGACAAGCATGGAAATGGATTTTCCTCCAGGTACTCCAGGAGGAGCCAACCTTGCCAACACCTTGATTTCAAACTTTTAGCCTCTATAACTGTGAGTGAATAAACTTCAGTTGTTTTAAGCCATCAAGTTTGTGGTAATTTATCATGGCATTCCTAGGAAACTAATACAGTCTCTCTAATCCAGTGAGTATACAGGACACTGCACAAAATAAGATGCACAAATGCAACCCATGATCATTAGTACTGGCATACTGCTCAGCTAAAGATGTTGGTTAAATTGCAAAGCAAATGTAGAATAAGTGGAAAAAGTACATGTTTTGAAGGTCTCAAAAAGTGTCTTTTTGCACTTGAGCAATTCATCTTTAGATCGTTTGGAATGGGGCATACCTCTCTTCCTCTATGAAATGAAATAGAATGTATCCAGTAGCTTTGTTTGTTTGTTTTGTTTTTATGAAAGAAATGAACCAGATGACCTAGAATGTTGTATAAAGCATTTTAGGCAGGCAGCTCTGTATAGAAAAAGTTGTAGCAGGAATTAGATAAGAAAAATAGTAGAACTTTTTATAATGTTTCTTGATATTGACAATAAAATTCTTCTAGCAAACAGAAGACATCAGAGTGAAATCAGCTTTTTTAGCTACAGAAGTGCTTAGGTGAGAATGCAAGTCATTTTTTCCTATTGAAGACAAAATGTTTCTGGAAGACAATTATACTCCTACCTTTCTAAGGATCCCATGGAAAGTGAAAAAATAAAACACAGAAATTTAATATTTGTTCTGTAACTTCTTCAACACCTGTTGGTGTTGATGCTGGAATACCTTTAAAATATATATATATATATATATAAAGTATTACAAATAATTGGCTCACATGATTATGGAAGCTAAGAAGTTCCAAGGTCTGCAGTTGGCAAACTGGAGACCCAGGAGAGCTCATGGCATAGTCCCATCCAAACACAAAATCTTGGGAAGCAGAGAAGCAGATGGTGTAAACTCCAGACCGAGTTTGGAGGCCTGAGAAGCAGGAGAGCCAATGCTCTAAGTTCTAGACTGAGTCTAGGTCTTCCAAAGACCAAAGACTCACATACCAATACAAAGACAGCCAAGCAGAGTGAATTCTCTTACTTAACCTTTTTGTTCTATTCAGGCCTTCCGTGGATTGGATGAGGTCTGCACATTCAGGAGGGCAATCTGTTTCATTCAGTCTAGCGATTCAAAGGTTACTCTCTTCCAGAAACACCCCCACAGACATCCAGAAGAATGTTTAAACAAGTATCTGGGTACCCTGTGGCCCAGTCAAGATGACATATAAAATTAACATCACACATTTGTAAGCCATTCTATGGTATTTAGATCTTGAACCATACAAAGAATATGAGTTGAAACACTTGAATGAACTGTATGGTAATACTACTCTGTGGAGATTGTTTCGTAATGTCTGAGCCTACAGTAAAAACACATTTATTATAAAAACACACAAAGGAATGTACAATTCTTGGGAGTTTTCCTCTGGATCATATCTGATCTGACATTAATTAGAATTTCTCTCACTTACATTGAAGTCAAATTAAGTTCTACATAAGTAAAGGGGGGAAAGGCACCCAATAAAAAAAATATGGTTAGAACTTTTAAGAAATGTGCTTGCAGTCTGAAAAAAGAAAATATATCCTTTCCACATGTGTAATGTATCTCTGAAAACATGACAGAGCTCTTGAAAGACAAAGAAGTAGAGTAAGTTGTTATTCACTTGACTGGGCACATAATTATGAGGTTGTTAGTCAATTGATTTACGATGAATTTTTTAAATACACAAAATGTTTATAATATGATAAGATAAAATCCCATAAATTTTGAGGGAGAAAAACATTGAAAAACCAATTCAAAAACAATGTTTATATTTGTTTCAAAATATGATATAATGAGAGAAAGAGATTTGGGGGATCTCTGCAATTTGTGAAATTTGCAGGTTGATAGAACACAGGTTAGAGAAGTGCTGATTTATGTGAACTGAAACTATACCTCTTCAGCAGCTACTACTAACAATGTCTGTTGCAGGGAGGAAGGGAGGTGAGCAAAAAGCAAGTGAATGGTTGCCCTTGTCTAATCTTGCAAATAGTTCTTAATTATTGTTAACTAGTTCAGTGTATAGATACCTACAGAGAAATTTCTTCCCCTCTGTCTTCGCGCTCCAGTGAACAGAGTGGACACCTTCACTAATGAGTTCAGTGACTTGCTGAGGGAAAAGGCAACCGGTTAAGAAAAAGTCTTTTGAGAAACTCTGAGGGCTTGGGATCTAAAGCCCCATATCTGAGTATTTGCCCCAAAGGGATTAGCATTTGAGATAGGACTGAACGCAGATTGGAACAGCACATTTTAACAAAAAGCAATTTCAAAGGAAATGTTACATTTTTGTTAGTAATACAAAATAGAATCAGCAGACT